>JAVTVY010019802.1:0-73838 GCA_036873755.1 Hanleya hanleyi | reverse complement strand
AGCAAATGTGTATTGAGAATGTCCAACATCATAATGAAGTCATCAAACCGAGTGTAGGGCTAAATATTTAACTCATCGTGTCGTGGTACACTCATCTGCCGACGATACAGCTCACTAATCCCCATTGTACGAGTTGTCACAGCGACAAAGCGAACCAATTACCAATATACGAGTTGTCGGAGCATTTTCATCATAGCTCTCTAGATTTGTATCTAATACCGCTTATGCCGGCGCTAGGAACCGTGTGGTCATGTCATCCAACTTGCCACATAAACAGGTACAACTCATATCACGAATCGTTAGATTTTTGGTATGTGCTTTAGAATAGGTTAACCAGAAGACTATACTGTGAAGTCATATGGCTCTGTCAGTATGTCGGCACCTCTTGCCACTTCCCTTATATGTGTTGTAACTGACTGAGCGGAGTAGTAGAATTAAAAATGTCGACCGCGCTAGCCGCTGACACCAAAGAAACGCGACCGCGAGAATTGGAGGCACGGTCGAACTCGCAACGAGTGAGTTACTTTGGCCTCACTCGAGTCACTCGATACTGACGTCACGGGCAAGTCGAATGAAATTTTGGCTTACACGGATCAGTTAGACTGCCACGTGTGAGCCTGTCGAACACGCCGAATATGACACGTGGGGCTTGACCCAGGCTCATCGACCATGACTCGAACTTGTCGCATAATACACTCGAATGATTTCAATGTTACACGGATCGGTCTTTCTATCTACCTATCTATCTATCTATCTATCTATCTATCTATCATCTATGTATACATATATGTATCTATCTAAGTGTCTATCTATCAATTTATCTATCGTGTTACTTTTTCAGATGAGACACTGTTCAGGGCAGTTGCCGAAAAGTACGTGGAAGCCAGGAGATCCTTCAGTGAAAGCTGTTTCATGCAAGGACTGGCCAGTCACAGGTCTGGCGAGGAAAAGGAGAAAATTTTGAACAAATATTTCCAACGCTTCGTTGAGAGGGTGATGGGAAACCCCGATAAACACGGAGCTGATTTTGTGAATGCACGCACTGTTATCCACAAGGTTACCACTATTGAAGATAACTGAGTCAATCTACCGGACGCCTCTGTTTCAGTTTTGAATTCTTTTTGCGGTATACTGTTAAGAGGATTAGGTCAAGTTGACAAACTTAGGTGTTTATCCAGTAAGTTAGGTTACATGTATATAAGTGACTGAAGCAATAATAATGGGTACAACGTAATGGTTGGAGTTCGATCCGATAATTTAGGGTGATATGTAATCAGAATAATCGGCCCTAAATGTTCAACCTAATCTTTCATAGCTGGATAACCATTGACATAAAATTGTTGGCAATGTGGTTAGACATTCATGGAAGCACGATTGTTTATGATCAATTATATTATTACGCCCAAAACTAAGCCAAAACTTCAATGTTTCGTATCTTTTACAATGGATAGTAAGTGCCATGAGAACAGTACTAGTAATTTACAATGATTATGTACATATGTCGAAGATACAGTTTATTTGCATGGCCAGGAAAACTTTAGGTAACAGAATTACTAATGAAAGAAACAATCTTTGACTCTTCGTTTTAAAGGAGGTGTTCGGTTTGACCGTATTTTTTTCCTTATTGTGTTGCGTTTATAAACCGAAAATATAATTTCCTCTCGTTTACTTTGAAAGTTATTAGCTTGAGAGAGAAAATACTGATTTTTCATATTCTCAATTTTCACTGAGAAGAGATTTGTCAAAAAAATATTACGAGTATTAGAAAATAAGCATTTGTTTGTTTTTGCAATTTTTGGCGATATTCTTGAAGGGAATGCCTTTCATAAATAAAATATGACACCTTTAACCAAAACGAGTTTTACATATCGAAATGCGGTAAGTTTGATCCAAAATGATAATTAAGAATCGTTTTGGTTAAAGGGGTCATATTTTCATAATATTGAAATATGTGAAAACGCTTGTAATGCTTTGAAAGGGTATAGTTCACCGCCATTCGGCACATGATTGCTCAAGTTGATAATTGTAACAGCTGCTTGGCCGAATGGTTACAGTGTCGGACTACGGATTAAAAGAAAACCAACATTTAGGTTCGAATTTTTTTTCTCCCATCTTCATTTTGAACTTTAAAGTGCAATAGTGACGTGAAATAAAGACAGCGACCCCTAACGCACATAACTCCTTATTTTATTATAGTTCGTGAATAGAATTGCACACACACAGTCAGACCACTTGCTCAGTATTTGAATATTCTGACGATCCAGAGTAGCAAAAAATTAATTGTTACACATATATAATTTCGTCTTAGGGCATCGAAAAGTTGTAACCATGAATTGAAAAGTTACAAGTGATTATGCATATGCAAATAAGTTTTTTTCAGTTACTTCCTTAATTATTGTTCGCTCAACTTTTGGCAATGTTTTTTCAGTTTTCGAGTCGGTTTATATATTAATATAACTGATTATTGTTCATAAATATCTGGGTCGTTCACGAAAATGCTAATGGTAACCGTACGAGAATATGAACCAGAATTCCCCATTATACTGGCCTCGCCTGTCTGACAAAGAGTTGGGGAATACCTGAGCATTACGTCACAATTTACCGGCCGGCTCGGAGCGAGACAAAAGAGCAGCAGAGAGCGACTCTGAAGGGAAAAATATCCATCTGAAGCGAACACATCCTTTCTCCACGAACAACAATGGATTGTGATCAGTATACACAATTAAATCACCAGAGCTGTTAGTTACATTCACTTCAAAATATTGCAAACCCAATACAAGACTCAATGTTTCCTTTTCAATGGTGGAATATGCCCTTTAGTGTTTATTGACTTTGTTATGTAACAATGTTATGTAACTAGATGGTCAACCCAATGTTAATATCCTTTATTGAGAATATATAATCTCGTACTCCACCTCAACACGATGAGATGTTGTGTGGAAAACCTGGGCCAAGCAATACATGGGGATGATCTCTCATCGTTTTATAATATTGCAGATTTTCACCTTGAGAAAATGTCCTGGAAACAATAGTTGACTCATGTTCATGGATGCTGATCCAAGTGACAGCTATAAAAACGCTTGCCTTATTTAGCATGTGAAGATGAGCCCTGATGCAGAAGCAACTTCTTCAAAACTTGTCCGTCTCATTTAACCTATGTACACATGACTGAATCAGCACTCCCAGTGATACCTTCTCTTCTTCTCTACCGTTTTCCTTTTGAGGAAATTACCTCCGACAAATCTCTAACTTAGTTAACAGATGTACATCGGTGATGATTCAAAAGATAGCATTTGATTTGAGGAAATTCCCTCAAAACAATGCCCGACATATATACCATATGATAATCTATGTGAGGATATCAATATTTCCAAAAAAAAACTAATCATTGGAAATGGATCAATGTGGGTAAAATATATTTCAAGAACGAAAGTGACATTTATCTCTGTGGAGCATATTTACTGTACAATTGAGGCGAAGAAAGCATTGTTTCGCTCTTATTGTTGCAATATCTATTCCTGTCAACTTTGGTGGTACATATAACTCTCAACAGTTTAAGAGTGATGTACACCAATTCGTTTAGATGGTTTTTGAATTACAGACGAGATTGCAGTGCTAGTTATTAACCTGACCTGGTTCCCCACTAAACTTTCTCCCTTATCTCCGGAACAGCAAAAAAAACCTGAAAGCTGACCGTCTGCGACTTTTTATTTTATCCAATTGGAGTCTATTTGCATAATCTCCGGAGTAGAGGATCATGGATAAATCCAAGATGGGGGCCATGTGGGTAGCAGAAAAGTTATGTTTTCGTCATTTTTCTTCTAGTCGGGGCTGTTAGGGATTTTTTGGTTCACATTTTTCCAAAAGCACCAAATTTGGCCCATATGTCGCCCATACCATACTATTTCGATTTTTGACGGGCGCCAAGACGGGCGCCCCCTAGTGCCGCCATATTGGCGAAATTCAATATGGTCGCCATCCTGGTTATAGTTGAATAACTAAAAGGGCTAGAAATGTGAATAATAGCACTTTTTAGTGGTTTTTGGGGTCGGAGAATCTGATTGTGATCTTATTTCAACAATTTTAGGTCAAGGTAACCTTTAAGGTCACCCTAAAGGGCATTTTGGGGACAAATTCGCCATTATCAGTGGTTTTGGGGCAAGGTATATAAACTGCCTCATTCTATTGGTTTCCAGAGTTGAGTAACCCGAATCTGGCCTTATTTTGGCGATTCGGGGCAATATTTCATTTGAGAGTCGCGATAGAGGTCATCCGAACCAGAGGTCAATTGTAGGTATAACACCAAAAGAACCACAAATAATACCATAGAGGTTTGTGGCATTCTCCGATTCTGATCCTATTTTGAAGATTTGAGGGTCAAAGGTCAAAGATCAACAGTTACCAGTAAGAAAAATCGAACGAAGAGTATTCAGGAACAAATTATATTAAAATGCTCCGGAGATGACATCTGCTGACAAAATGCTATCACTATGCCGCTACGTCGCTATGTGTATTTAAATGTTCGAAATACAATACAAAGACCGCTTTAGCAACAATATACCAATGATTATTGGTATCTATACCTTCTGGCTTGCGCTATCAGGGAACTGTGAAGTCGGGTCGCACCCAGTAAGGCTGTGGAAGAGGGGTAGTGCCAAGGATTTGACGGACCGAGATCGGAACAAACGGTATGGACTGAATGCCACAATATTTCTTTCCAGTACCGAAGTCCACCAAGAGTTTCGATAGACCGAGGATCTTCAAAGACCGGACATCGCTGTCCATCGTGCGAACATAGGCTGGTGTATGACCCTTCTCCGTGGCATGTGCTAGATGCAGGAGGATCCTAGTGTCCGCCTCGGAATGGCTGCACGGTTGAAGTATTGTGAGGTCATAACGCCTGTTGAAAAACGCGGACTCAAAACGGGTACACAGAAGGAGCTTTCCGCTCATGTCAGTCTTGGACATCTGTGTGCTGATGAATGAGAACGACTCCTTTTTGTTAACATCTTTTAAGAAGCCGCTGATCCATTCATACTTCGGGATTTTAGGGGTTCAGGAAAAAGTATTGTGGCATTCCAGTCCAAACCATCTGTTCCGATCTTGGTCCGTCAAAGTCCGTGGCACTACCTCTCTTTCACAGCTTGACGGGGTGCAAGACGACTTCACAGTTTCTTGGATGTGGCAAAAAGACCGCCTAGGCAGCCTGTACAAGCATATCGGAACCCACCGACACACTAGTTGCTCTCACGCATGATCCTGACACTCTCGAGTCCGTGCATATGGAGCTTATAGAACGCTTCATCGTACTCATGTACAGCAAGGGATGTGATGCAGCCGGTGTCAATGAGGCCAAGCATCACCTCTTCACTACTGCAACCAGATCGCTGGAAAACATCCCACCTCCCAAGCCGCGCTTTTGCAGCATGTGAAGCGAGCGCTGCTGCAAGCGAGTTTCTACTGGAGTCGCTTCACTCCAGCAGGGAATCCCTGACTTCAGTGAGTGGAGCTGGCACAAAGATTGCACCAGTACATGGCAACCGCTATGGAACACTCTCAGCGACAGTTCTATGGCATATGCCATTCTCATGCACTGAGGCTGACTCAAGGCATGCACGGGAAGGTGCAAATGCAACTGTGCCGATGTCCGATACATGACCCTCTGCAAATGCGAAGGCGGGCGCGTTAATAACTTGGGCGATGATGACAAGTATTATTTATTGCTGGCATCATAGAGCGCAAGCCAGAATGCATAGGTAGTACAAGTAATCATTGGTATACTGTTGCTTAAGCGGTCTTTGTTTTGTATTTTGAACATTTAAATGCACGTATCGGCATAGTTATAGCATTTTGTCAGCAGATGTCATCTCCGAAGTATTTTAGTAACATTTGTTCCTGAATAATCTTATTTCGATTGTTTTTAGTAGCAACTGTTGATCTTTGACCTTTAATTCTCAAATGAGGTGACCATGACCTCAAATCGTCAAAATAAGGTCAGAATCTAATTCTCCGATGCCGCAAAGCCCTATGGTATTATTTGTGATTCTAGCCATTTTGATGTTTCCTATAATTGACCTCCGGTTGACCTCTGTTTCGGGGGACATCTGTCATGAACCTCACATGCAATATCGCCTCAAATTGTCAAAATATGGCCAGATTCGGGTTACTCAACCCCAAAAATCGATAAAATGAGTTAGTTTGTATATCTCGACTAAAAACCACTAAAGATGACGAATTTGACCCAAAAATGACCATTAGGGTGACCTTGACCTCAAATCGTTGAAATAAGATCAGAATCAGATTTCCCGACTCCGATAACCACTAAAAAGTTGTATTATTCATGATTCTAGCCATTTTATTGACTGACCTCTAACCCGGGTGGCGGCCATAATGAATTTCGCCAATATGGCGGCCCCAGGGGGCGACTACCTTGGCGCCCGTCAAAAATCGAAAAGGTATTGTATGGGCGACATATGGGCCAAATTTGGTGCTTTTGGAAGAATCTGAACCAAACACTCCCTTTTATGCCCTAACAGCCCCGACTATTCAGAATTCCTGCTTTTCTTCGAGGAAAATTGAGCAGAATCTATTTCATTTCACATCAGATATTATTTACAAATTTATCATACAGTGTTTGCAAAGAAAACACATAAATAATAATTTCTAAAAATCTGACCGAAAAATCGACCAAAAAATGCATCTTTTGATGATGATGTCAATGTGATGTCATCAAAGCGATCATGTTGGATTTTTTACATTTTCTGGTAGAGCTTGACCCAGTGTCGCCACCTTCAGGAGGATCTTGCTGAAACGCATTAACCAATCAGCGTCTTGTCGCAAGGAATGCATCTGCCAAATTTCCGAGGAATCTAACAAAGCGTTTGGAAGTTATCGCTTGCGAAGAATTTGGATATCAACTAGTCCATCATCCAAAGTCCACTTTCAGCATCGAACCTCAACCCACGATATAGAAAAAAATCATTGTGATATTTTGTTAGACCCTATACAGACGCATCCCTCTAGAGTGGGTGGCCAGTCGAAACATGGGTAGGTAATGTGCTAGAGGCACCTATAGCGTTTCAGAGAACTTGCCAAAAACCCCGAAAATTACGGGATAGAGGTTACATATGACAACATATTTTCGTTTCTACTGTTTTTTTTATGTTATATGTAAGGTATCATTATGAAGGTATGGCTATGGGCTACCACCTGATGGAAGATTCATTTTGATTGGTCAAATCCTATCTATTATATAGGTCAGTAGGTCATGACCGTGATTTTATAATGAAAATTGGGGTATGTGTTCCATATTGCTAGCTGGGTACACTGGAAAAGACACCAATATAAAAAAAATGAAAGTTGTAGATTCGCTACATGCCCTGTGCAAGTTTTTGATGAACTAATTTCGTCATCTTCCTTCAGATACCTCTTCCCAAGATTGTTCACATATCGAACCAATTTTAAATGAACATAAAATTTAGGGGGATGACCGACTTGTATCGAACTCGTCCAAATACTGCAATTAAGACATCATTTTGAAGGTATGTGTATGGGCTGTAGTCTACATGCTTCACATGTAACTTGGATGATATGACCACACGGCCTCTAGCACCGGCACAAGCGGTTTCAGATACAAATCTAGAGAGCTATGATGGAAATGTTCTGACAACTCGAATACTGGAAAGTGGTGATAACCAACTTGGGACTGTCCAGTAAGGCGGGGATTCGGGTGAGGATGAGGAGGCTTGCAGTATTGGAAAATGCGGGTTTAGCAGTGTTGAATATCTCGAAACTAGCATTTGATGTATCAACAAATTGTTATTCTGGTTTGGCATCTGTGTTACAATGTTTTGATACCTGCGGTTATTTACATTGAGCTAAATTGCATTTCACATAATTTAAGTCGAATTGTATCCTTAGCTTCATGCCGTTAATTTCAATAGTCAAAGGTGGTCATGTTTATAGTCGACTGTGCCAGTTAACATCCACACTTACTATCAACCCGCTGTCAGGCATACTTTTATTGTAAAATCTGTGCAATTTGTACCAATGGGTATGTTTCAACTTGATAATAAGAAATTTGGACAGTTTTGGTGTTTTGTATTCTGTGTTCCACAAGAAAATGGTCAAATGTGTTTAGCCCCACCCTCGTATGCCAAAGACAAATCCGTATGGAAACAGTGAAATCTGTGAAGGTCCCTTGCATGCCTTTAAAAAGTGGGTAATACAATTCATAAATGACTACCGTGAGAACCGAATTGTAATTTAGCGTTTTGGTTTAACTTCAGTATTTTCTGCTTCGTGGTTATGCGTTTGGTTACGTCGCTGATAAGCCCAGATCATGTGATCGCTTGTCATGTGACTGGAGGTATGTGACCTGCTATCGCTAAGCGCGCGAAATCAGCCTTGCAACCGCTATAGCCCAATTCGGAAAGCGTTTTATCTCCCTTGTTCCCCCAGGGACGTATTGGTGCAGAGAACTTCCGGTAGGTACCAAAGGCCCTCACAATTAGTTATAGTAAATGAATAGTCTATTTTTCAAGAAAATTATCTTTATAATGTTCACGTATACAAGATCAATTTGTTCATGCAGAAAATACAAACGAAATAATTTTTCAAACAAATATTCTTGAATAGTTGATCAATATATTATTCCAAATAATTGCGGGTGCCTTTGGTAAAAGTGAAACCGATGCGACTACTTCCCGGAAGCAGCTTTTCACACCTCTAACCTTAAAGAGCGACAGTTATCCAGGGGGAGATGAGACACTTTCCGGAAAGGGCTATAGGTTTTTGGTGTTTCAACCTGTTTTGTTGGATATGTAATATTCACGCCACGTCTTGTATTAATGTGCAAGTTGAAGCAAGCTGTCAAATAATTTATGTCGCGTCGCTTATTGAGCAAAACAGTGTTTGACTAGCTGATGCGTCCCTTGTAACCAGCTTTTGAGCGGACAGATCAGACGCCGCTACATTAGTTAAAACGCTAAGTATGAATCTAAAGTGTATTCATTCTGGATTCTCCGTGTGTGGGTCTTCCAAAAGAAGGGATTTCGACAGCTAAGTACAAACTTTCCCGATGTTGTTCTGATAACATCAACGTCAAGTCAGACTGTGATCACAGGCAATTGCAAAGTGGGACAAAATAACAGTGAATAATATGAACACAAGCCCTGGTGTTATTCCTACCTGTTAATTTGTGACGGTGAACATAACATCATTAACATTAGCACAGACCTTCATTAGCCAAAATCATTCTACAGTAATTGTGTTAACTGAAGCGGGACTCAGATAACCCGATCCCTTGACAAACATCTGCATCGTTGCCAAAAACGGTTGGCAGACCTTCCTAAACTGGAACAATTAGCCGTAGACCGATATCTGAAGTCAGGAGCTGGTGGTGTAACTGAGTGCACACAGATCCATCACTTTGCAGACGCGAGCGAAGATGGATATAGATCAGTTATTTATATACGACGGCGGTCAAATACACTGAGGAAGAAATTTGGAAAATCAAGATTGAAAGTCGAGCGAAGACTTTTTGCGGTTGAAATTGAAACATTGGAAAGAAAGTAAAAATCCCAAACATCAATCGATGCTGCTTTACAGTATTTTCTCTGTAAATGTACACATTTGATCTTAAGTGATACATATAACATAAAAGCTAATAAAATATATTAATACATAAAGACTGCTAGCTTATATGGCACCTATCTCCAAGCACTATGGTTTCATCAGCACACAAGTGTAGAACTTGTACACAGCACCTCAAACATACATTTAAAGGGGTCGCTTTCCCCAGCCACGACCAGAAAAAAAAACTAAATATAGATTTTGACAAATAATAGTTATTAGGACCAGAAAAGACATTATGGTACTGTGTTCATCAGGTGATCACGGGGTAATTGGCGAGTTTTTACCAAACACCTGGCGGACCAAAATGTATTTGTCGTACTAATAACCAAGTATCGAAGATACTCATCACTTTTCCAGAACCCTAGCTCCTGGATAAGTGCCTGGATGCATATTTCAAAAGCCCAGGACGCAACCCCACGCCGACAAGAATGCCCCGAGATTCTGGTGTGACAATCAATCTGTTGCAGTTTAGACGCAGATTAGACCAAAAAAGCATAGATAAGGAACAGAGACCCAGCTGGTACTTAAAATGGGAAGCAATGCGAGGCAGACATCCGAATAAGCAACTGATCCAGGGCTGTTACAGGGCATAACTAACACGGATAGGGCCACATCCAGGACCTTTTATCAAGTAGCCATCTCTAAATTTAACAGCATCAGAAATAAAGAAATCTACATCTGGGTCAAATCAACTTTTGGATGGCAAATTGCCTGGTTTTAACAGGCCAAATCTACCAATTAGGCATGCGCATCACAAAGATAAATCAAAGATGTCATCTAGATCGAGTGCCTAACGTGATTGTAATAATAGGGTTGGCACCCACCTTTACGTCATCAGGTCCCAGTTCCTGAGTCAGGCAGATTACGTGCTTTATCTAAGTTAGATACGCAAGTAACGTAGTTTTAAAATCTTCCACGGTAAATTTTCGAACATCTACCATATAGGTGATATACATAGACACAGCCTGTGTTGACATTGGAATAGGTTCCAATCTTGCTAGATCACAAAACTCCAGATAGCAGTTATAATGAGTGTCATAAGTCTATTTCGTACTCTCAGCCCAAGCCCTGCTGTTCCAGCTTATTACTATGCTCATCAGGTGGGCTCAGGTAATCTACCTGTTAGCAATGAAAGTACGGGGCATGTAATTTGAAAACTACGGCTGAAAATGACTGTAATGTGAACCAAATATGTGAGCATGGGGGGTTGGTGAAAGCGAGAAATAAAATCTGCAATTGTATTGTCCTTCTCGGTCAGGTAAATGGCAGATACGGAGATATTATTTGTAGCCAGAATGACATCCTTAACCACTTCATGCAGGTACAGTTCCGATAACTACCTTTGTTCACCATGCATTTTGCAAAGATGTTATCGGCATACTAATTACTTTCTTGTCACAAAGGATCGGTGCCAACCACTTAATAGCAAACAATCGCTCCAATCTCTTTCACATTAATATGACAATCAGCAGTTTCAACCTTATCAAAGGACTAGTTAACATAGAAATAAGCATCATTAGAGTAGCCGCCGGCACCGTCCAGACATGCATCAGTCTGTATGCATGTGATGGGCTTATTTTCCTGGAATTTAAGACTACCATTAGCACATACATGAGTGAAGTCCACCACCGTATGTTAGAGTGGAAGTCGGAAGACAGTAAAACCGGTGATTGCTCCCACTAACTTATCGATTCGGTATCTATTCTCCTGCGTAGGAAGGTTTGGCTTCGGGCAAACATTCGACATGCCCAGTTCAGCATACCAATGATTGTTTCTAGTTGTCGTTTGCTAGATCCTTGGCTACTAAGAAACTGGCTTCATGACAGATGACACAATAACCATTGTTAATTCTCGAATTTGTTTCTCAACAGCCTTGGTTATCATAAGCCAGCAGATAATTTCTTGTAACTGCCGGTTCTACTACACTATTCTCATCTATAATCCTTAATCATTCACGAACCCCTGAAGAATACATGTACAGTGTTTGGCCCTGTCATTCAAGAGCAACAACTCCACCCATGCATCCCCTTTTAAGCCATAAGTAGGGTGCCCCAAGGTGCATGGTGGTGGATTGTGCTAGGGTATCTCTCTTTTCTGGCTCATATGATTTGAGGCCGGATGATTGCTTTGAAAAACAATTTGCCAAAAAAAGGCGGGGAATACGGTTGACAAGTATGGTATTTGTTCTATTCAACTGTAAATTTTATTTCAATTCATCGGTTATTTTAACAGGCTCCTTCGGAGACTATTTGCGAAACCTGAGCACTGCTTTTAATTAGCAGAGCAGAAGGCAAAATCGTCACTTCATTCGTACACGCACACATAGCTTAGACTTTCGACACATACACCTGTCAAGAGGTTTATGAGCTTGTTGCCCTTGAAATAAACTACTTCCTGTCGAAAGATGAACGTTTAGATTTAACTGGGGAATCAGCAAGGAACAGTTTTCTTAAGACTGCAGAACGTGTAAATCTTTTGGGAGTCTGATGCCAGCACTAAGCACTGAAGAACCAACGATGCAAGGGGGAGTAACTCTATTAAGAAAAGTACATGATCTCTGTCAAGGACATGTATCTCTAAATTTCTATATTGACATGCGTAACAGTAAGAAGGGTTGCTCATGGATAAACGGCTAACCTATTCTTCTATCAGATGGCTTTCAGTGCATTCAAATCGCTGAAACATATTCTTAATATCTTTAATGTTTCTGTTTATCTTGTAGAACCATTGACCCATAAAACTTTCACCAATAGCTACAATTTTAGTATCGCTGTGAAAAGGAAAAAAGAATCATTAATAGACCAGCAGTGAACGTTAGAGCCTGAATAAACTTGCAATGCTTGCCGACACACGTTGACTGAATAGAACGTGGTTTAGACAGCAAAAAATTGTCCAGATCGACGACAAAATATGAGCGGGTTGTGATGATGGATGATATCCTGTGTGGAATTCTATAGATCTTCTGTAGACAACCACTGTCGTATTCAAGATTTAATGCCAATAAATGTAAATTAATGCAAATGTCGAGAAAAAGGGCGAAATATCCTAGAAAATACTATATTGGAAGTCAAGATCTAGTTGTTGCTGAATGTGAAAAGTATCTGGGTGTCAACATATCAAACAAGTTGACCTGGAATAAGCATTGCAACTTTGTTTGTAAAAACTCCAATTAACTTCTTGGAATGCTTAAACGAATATTTAATACAAATAACGATGCTATAGCCAAGGCCTACTAGTCACTTGTTAGAAGCAGATTGGAATACTGTTCAGTAATTTGGGACCCATACCAAGCAAAATATATCAACAAAATCAAAAAGGTTCAGAAAAGAGCTGTGCGTCTCGTATCCAAAGATTACATTGCTAGCTATGACATGCTTCGTGCATCATTGGGTTGGGCATTCCTACAACAGAGGAGACAAAACAACCGTCTAACTACATGCTATAAAATCTTAAATAATCAGACCCTTGTCGTTATATTTTACTTATGCTCTTGCTATACATATACGGAACTATCATCCTTTTATATAATTAAGTTGTATTGTCCCCCTCATAGAACGGATATTCTGAAGTTAAATTTTTTCCATCGAGTCATTGCCGAGTGGAATCTTTTACCGCAGCATATAATTAATGCTCCTTCAGTAAGCTCTTTTAAACACCCCACCACTACACATTTTAAAGCATGAAAGTAAAAAAAATTATATCTAATGTATCTAAGTTATAACTGTTACTACTATAGCTATTAATATTATTATTATCTTATTATATATTTTTAATTGATATGGGTTTTTTGTATATATGTTTTAAGGGGAGAAGGTTAATATGGGCTCCGTCCCACACTTCAACCCAGTGGTAACATATTTTATGTTTAATCTATCTAATGTATATACTGCAACAGTTACAACTATCAATCTTATTATCTTCCTATACACTTTTATCTAACTTATAACTGTTACTACTATAGCTATTAATCTTATTATCTTCAAATACATTTTTTATTGATATGGTTTTATTTTTGTATATATGTTTACGGGGAGAAGATTAACATGGGCTGTGTCCCGCTCTTTATCTCAGACTATATGTCAAAAGCAGTAAATAAATAAATAAATAATAAATACAAATTCTACGTCTGACATACGAACGCCTTTGTCGTTTGATTTTTGCATTTTCATTCAAACACTCGTATGTACTTTAAAACGAAGAATCTGTCTGAATACCCATTGGTAAGGGGAATGAGGATATTGTACATCTTTCTAATTTTTCTGCAATTTGAAATTTCCTAAACGGTTCCAAATTACCAGACTGGCATAATTTCATTCCAGAATGATACTAAACAGAAAATATGAGTATATCTTTGAACTGACTCGAAATATTGTCTTTGTGAAGCAAAATTGAGCTAAAACGTGATTGATTTCTCGAAGAGAAATCGGAAATTGAAGAAATGTAGCGACTGTTTAACTCAAACATAAAGTTGACTCATCTCTCGATTGAACTACAAAGAGCTACTTGATGTTGTTGAAATAGAGAACGCTACACGTGGTCAAACACATGGCATTTTTCTGAAGAATGGCGTTTTACATTTCTTCATGCTGAGAAGGACTTTTTCCCGGTATCATCGCATTAACCCTTTACACAATCTCATCGACACTCTCATTCAAGTTGTTAATTTATTAATTATTTACTTATCTTTTTATTTTATTTTTTATTTACTGATTTTGACATTCGTCGGGGTCGTAAAACGGGCCGAACCCTATCAAAGTTTGCTCCCCTTGTTGTTGTTTTTGTTGTTGTTGTTGTTATTGGCACATGGACAAGAAGGTTGAAGTCATTTAGCTTCAACCGGTTATGCTCACCCCTGTCCATCGACAACTGCTTTCAGAACTTGTAATCGGAATGCAGAACTATTCAGCTTGAAGTGCTACTCAACGAAATTCACGAAACATCTTTGTTGTCTGGATTTAATGAATTGGACACATTATCAGTTTCTTCTGTAAATCGACATTATGGAATCTCGGGCGACTTTTCGAGAAGCATGCGACTGGATATTAGAGTAAGATACCTTGAAGAACTAGGCATGGTGGTGACAATAATACTTTTCTTCAACGAAGCTGACGAATAAATTAGTTTGTATGCTAAATATCTGTATGTAGGCGTATGAATACTGTTTCTATGTGAGGTGTCACCTTGCTCGAAAATCAAAGCACTCTTTGCCATATTCTGAATGTGTCAAATCTAAGAGCAAACTTCGATTTCTATGACAACAGATGGGCTGAAAGTATGTATGTATCTGTATATTTGAGGAAAATTTGATATCTACAAGTGCTTATTTTCTATTGAATTATCTTCATTTCGTTGCAAAGTCGAAGACAAAATGGCTAGATTTCGTCGTGTAAACGTGACGACTCGAAAATGTATATACGATCACGTGCTATAGGCGAAATCGATAATTTTGCTCGGAGAATCTCAAAAAAATAATGAGGTTCTAGTATTTATTTTTGGAAAGTCTCCTCCACGAACTCATTGTCATTTCATCTCAGTTTTGCTTCACAAAGATAGTGACTTTTTTTGCAAAAGCGAGTCTACTAGTATTTTCCCGCTACAGCATGCATGGGTGAAGAGGGGCAGAACATGTTGTGGTGGGATACATACTAAATTTGGACTGACTCACTATTACAGTGACACTGTGACTCAGTACTACAGTGACCAATGGTCAATGCCAACTGTACCCTGGGGAACCCCAGTTTCTCCTCGCAATATTCAGTCCTTGAAAACTGTAACCTGTAAAACAGGACTTTATCACCAAGCGCCTCAACCAAGTTTATTAAACAGACGATAAATACCGCACGCTCATAGCAAAATACGAACGCAGTGTGAAAGGTCTTGGCATTAATTTGATAAGTTTTGTTTAACCCCGGGTTATGGGCAGTATCAACCTCGTGTACTTCAACATGCTCATGGTGTTTATATGAACAATCGCAAACAAAGCGTGATTGTAGCACATCGTACTTTAGAACATGACTCTTGAAATCCATTTGGAAATTACAATACGGACCAGCAATACGGATTTGTCTAAGTCAGGAAAGTATCTCCATGAATCTGTTTCCCATTATTACCTCTCGAGCACTGTCTGTCGGTCTGTCAATCTTTCGTTTGGACACGATATGGCAATTTGAAGTCATATCAAATAAGCAGATGATAATGGGTCAGAAGCCTATTGAACATGACCGACAATATATTTATTCAACAATTAAAGATAGAGTATCCAATTCATATTACATATGCACGTGGTGATTTGAGTAGAAGCTTAACCAAGCTGACTGACCTTGACCTATTTTGTCAAGGACATATACTGTTGATATAACATGACGAAATGTAGCTAGGCTTTTCAAATTAATACCATGTATACATCTGGCGATGATCCAGAAGTGTATTGCAGGTGACTGTCCTTGACCTATTTTGTCCAGGTCAGATTCTATTTAAAACGATATTTTATGAACAACTGTACTCTTTATTTTGCCATCAGGAGTTCCTGATGATGGCACAATAAAGAGCCGAAATATTGAGTCAAAATTAGCCTTACGTTTTTCGGAGTTACACTACTCGTGTATAACTGTACTTACATTGTCCAAATTTATGCCACATAAGCAACTGATGATGGACCTGAAGTCTATTGAATATGATCTATGTTCTAACGTTCATACTTTATAGGTTAAGTCTAAGATCTTCAAATTTCTGTTCCACAGGCAATTAAGTGAGAATAGACCAGAAACCTGTTGAAGATGACTGACATTGATCTATTTTCCAAGATCAAATTACCTGTTTGCAGTATTGTGAGTCATATAGAATAGTATATTTAGAGCTAGGAATTTGGTCTTGCTCTACCACATCCTCCGGGCAACTTTTTTGCCATCAATTTAGGCCTTGGATAAAGCTATTATACTTCCCTACTTTTACCCTATCTTAGTCAATAAATATTATACTTCCCTACTTTTACCCTATCTTAGTCAATAAATATTATACTTCCCTACTGTTACCCTATCTTAGTCAATAAATATTATACTTCCCTACTTTTACCCCATCTTAGTCAATAAATATTATACTTCCCTACTTTTACCCTATCTTAGTCAATAAATATTATACTTCCCTACTGTTACCCTATCTTAGTCAATAAATATTATACTTCCCTACTTTTACCCCATCTTAGTCAATAAATATTATACTTCCCTACTTTTACCCTATTTTTTATCTGCGTCATTAAGGGTAGAAAAATGAACGTAGCAAATTTTCGGTAAATCTATCTCATAACATGGAGGATCGGGTGAATTTTCAGAAAAATATAGAAATGACTTTTACAAAATTTCCATCACATTTAAATCTTCAAAATATATATATAATGAGTAGATACATTGGATATACTTCCCTGGCTTAAATAAATGTAACCGAATTGCTTCATCAGTGCAAATAACCGTGTATATTTGACTTTCTTATGGATTTTAAGGTTAAACGGCTGGCCTAGGCATGAGACGTGTACCTGATTCTTGGGTATGTGCGACTCTTTGCTCCAAAGTACCGACCCCGATCATTCAAATAAATCTGTTACTGATTCCTTCGGTAGAGATCAGTTGTCTTTCGTACATGCACCTGTTGCTGCCAAAGCCTGCTTTCTTATGTAAGAACTCTATTTAGAGTGACACTTTTAACTGTTTTGGCATCTTATTGTTTATATCGCGTATTCATGTGGTGCGACTTTAATAAACAAATATTTTCTATCTAGCGTTCCTTCCAGCGGCGAGGTCCGCGCGGGCCGAAATCCGGCCGCTATCAACATTACAAAGGTACATGTAGTGGAAGCTTGGGGAGACAGCTTGCGCCTTTTGCCAGTTTCAACTTGCTCTTGTCAACTCATATAACAGATGGGACAATGACTGATGAGTGACGGGTATGGCATACATTGTCATACTTTGCACTTGTGCCGGAAGCACAAAAACACGATGATCGATATAGACGATGTTAATATTCACAATTTATTTACAGAAACTCAAGGGTAATGTACAAATTTTACAAACATACATTCACACAAATTGTTTTCATTTGATTAGGATCTATAATGCAGAACATAAAAATCCAAGACTTTTAACATAGATGGTGCTTTTCGGTTATACATTTGGAACAGTAAATGATCTATAAATACTCATGGACTCGTATCTGATCCGTTAATCTCGAGGCGTATATAAGATGAAAATGTCAGAATTTACAATGGATTTGAAGTTCAATGTAACAATGGCGAAACTAGCGCCATGTCACATTCAGTCTAAAGCGAAAGGATTCGCTGTATTATATGAACTATAAATTAACACGAATCCGAACTTTTCATTTTTTATGTACATGTACGTATGATTTCGTTGGATGTTTTATCCGTGCTATATGTCGTCATGATTCTCCGTATATGGTCACTGCTCATATTTGCCCCGCATATCACAATTACCAGCTTGCGGAACTTGGAAAATTTGGACAAATTGTTGATATAAGCGGCAACTGCTGCGCCCGCGGCCCCTTCCACTACCTGGCAAAATAAATCAATATAAATCACAGTTAGATAGATAATGGTTTTGAAATCTGGTGGAAGTGTTGAAATAGTTAATTTACTGATCCTGCTAACTGATATCGTGAAAAGAGCCACTACGCCAAAGTTCCGCGAATACAGCTATGCTGATATACCAAACCCAAGTCCTGCGGCATTTGGAAACTCAGTCCAGCTGATGGGTAGCAAAGGTTGCTTTTTTTCTAGCGTATTCTTGCACAGGTCTTATTATATTCATGTACAGTAAATACCTTATGATGCTTGTCCAACATGAAGTATACAGCTCGAGCGATTTGTTCTTCTGACACCAGAACCCAGTCATCCACGTGCTCTCGACAGAGGTCAAAGGTCACCTAAATGTACATAGAAGATCAATCTGTTATTCAATAAAGATTATCATGCAATTAAACACTACAATATATTACGGATGAGTTTGGATCTTTTCGATCTTTCTAGAAAAGCTAGATTGAGAGGGATAATTCGTCACGTTCTGCAATATTGCAGCTGTAAACCATCTTTTAATAGACACACTAATAAGGGGGACTGCGTGAAGTGGTCAAGTTTTCAATTACGGAAACCCGCTACAGTTTCCAATAGGTTTCCGGAATTGGAAACTTGACGATTTCACGCAGTGGAGGATGCGGAATTGACCAGTCAGGTGATTATTTGAACAATAATATATATACATGGGAGTGTGACAAACGTCACAGGACCTACGAAGTAGGGTTTGATATGATTTAAGTGTGTACCTTGACCTAAGACATGTTTTTGCCAATTTTGAGGTTTCTAGGACACCTAATTAGGTCAGAAATTGGGTAAGATAGTAGGTCACATTGACCGTGACCCAATTATGTCAGATCACACCGACATTGACCCAATTAAGCGCATTTCCATGATCTTAAGAGGCATTAGGACATGTTTTTGCCAATTTCGAGGTTTATAGGTCACCTAAGTAGGTCAAATTAGGTCACCTAATTAGGTTAGAAAGTAGGTCACATTGACCTTGACCCAATTAGGCCAGGTGACACTGACACTGACCTAATTAAGCGCATTTCCGTGGTCTTAGGAGGCATTAGGACATGTTTTTGTCAATTTCGAGGTTTATAGGTCACCTAAGTAGGTCAAATTTTCATCAAAAGTATGTCAGCTCAGAACTTGCTGGCAACAGATTCCTAATGCACGTTCTTGCCAAAAATCAAGGTTCTAATATCAACGGTTCTCCTTATTTTGCCTGACCGCACTGCGGTGGTCTAATGGTTAGAGCGTCGGCCTCGTAAGCGGTAGGTACTGGGTTCGATCCCAGGCCGGGTCATACCTAAGACTTGAAAAATGGAACTTGTTGCTCCCTCGCTTACGCTCAACATTAAGAGGATAGAACAAGGACTGGTTCGCTCGGTGTCAGTATAATGTGACTGAGTGGGGTGTCATGTCTGCCTACGGCATGATATTTCAGTGGGACAGCACTATAAAATGGCAGCATTAGATCTGCTCTGTCACAAGTAGGTACCCCCGCCCCTTCCCCTCCCCTCACTTCCCTTCCCCGTCGTGATATAGCTGAAAAATGTTGAAAGCGACGTTAAACCCTATTCACTCACTCACTCACCCCTTATTTTGCCGGAGAACGGATTCGGATGGACTCACTCACTGACTGACTCATTACTGGACAATTTACAAATGAGAGCCTACTTCGTAGGAATATATGTATTTCAAACATTTCAACCGACGATATATATTTCAACCATTCTGCCCAATTTGGGCTTACACAGCATCCGATTATATATCGTAACTGTGGTTCATCGAGTGGCCAGGTTTCGTATGGGCTACCAGCAGTACAATAATGCCTGCTTTTCAACCATGCGACCTGAAAATACAATGATTACAAGGTTAAAATCTTACAGAATTTTCCTCTATTCCTCCTTTGGTACCGTCAGATAGAGTATCTCCCGACTCTTCATAAACGATTCTCCCGGCTTTGACGCTTTCGTACATCACCTTCGTTAACTCGGGCTGACATCCGAACACCTGAAGCACAAAATGGAGATTGATATTGAAATAACAAGATACTTAGCTTATAGGTATAAACTTAAAATCCTTGACAGATCTATAAGTTTTCCTAAAAAAAAAAATCGCCGCATTTTCTATTGCGTAACAGTGAACAACTAATTAGCAAATGTAAGGTGGACAAATCTGGAAGACGAACTGGGAAAAGGTTTTACAGAGCATCGTGATCCAAAGACGTGCTGTTGATACAATTCCTCAAGTCATAACACTGTTTGCTTTTCGATTGCTCGGTTGGACCTAACAACTTATTCACAGCCGCTCGCTGATTTAAAATTCTAGCCGCACTTCTGTAAAATCGTGCATGACACAGAGCATCGTAGTGTAAAGCAGTATATAGTTGACGCAATACCTGGAGCATTATATCTGATTTCTCAGTAGGACATTCACTAGGCGCTCGTTGATTAAACAGAAATACTCAATGAAAGTTCTTAGTGAAAGGATATGTGACGTTCACATACGAAAAACTCCTTTGTGTGTGATGGTAATAAAGCCGATTTTTATTTCACTCCAAAACCTGCCATATAAGCTTTTTCTTGAAGTTTACATACTAAAATATCCCCTTGGAAAAAACTGAGATGTTCAGTTGCATAAAAATGAAGATATGATTGATCAAAGTGTGCTCCTCGGCTTATTTTTGGGCATTTTCATGAAGAGTTTTCTCCTGTAGCAAAAATATGATACCTCAAACTTTTTGCTATAAGGAAAATCCTCACTGTAAATGCCTCAAAAATACCCAGTCAGGCCGTGAAGCACATTTTGATCAATCATATCTCCATTTTTATACAACGGAGCTTCGCAATTTTTTCGAAGCTGATATTTCAGTATGTAAACTTCTAGAAAAATCGGATTTGGCAGGTTTTGGATTGAAAAAAAAAATCATCTTGATTACCATCACACACAAGTGGGTTATTCCCGTATTGTCGTCGCATATTTTTCTCTCAAGTGAGAGTAGAAATTTTGAGTGACTTTCAACCAAGTTGAGTGAGATTCATTCAAGTCGAGTGAAAATAAACTTTACTCTGCTTGAGTGGAATCAACTTCACTCAACTTGAGTGATTTATCAGCTCAACCTTGTATGAGTTTCACTCAAACTTGATTGAAATTAAGTCATCTTGAGTGGGATCAATTTCCACTCATACTTGAGTGAACTTTTCACTCAAGTTTATTCATAGAGTACTTATTCATAGCCGCAATCTATTACCTTAACATCTGGCTTAACGTGCTTTAGATAAGAGGCTATTCCAGATATTAATCCACCTCCCCCGACAGAAACCAAAACAGCGTCTACGTCCTTCAAATCGTCATGAATCTCCATGCTGGAATGGAAAGATACGTTGACAAAACCGTCTACATACCACAGGGTTACTAGGAAATTGCATCTGCTGTAGTACACAGGTGATCGAATTTGTTAGGGTTGTTATAAATTCGATCAGATTGGAGGGTTGGCGATTGTCATAAGAGTAGATATTTGACGAAACAAATTTCCAGATATGCTCAAACCATTTATGTATATGATATATATTACAATCCTTTAGAAAACTGGTATAAAATAAAAGGCTAATTTACAGGTATGGAGAATATTGACAAAGTTTACCCAATTGTGCCCAGGCCAGCAACAACATCCGGGTCGTTGTATGGTGATATGAACGGAATTCCCCTCTCCTATGGATAAAACGATCAATATGTATCAATTCATTTTTATACAATTATTGCCTCATTAATTCAACAAATGTATATTAACAGATTTTCAAACAATGTATCCTCTCAGTGATTCGTATAAGTTCCAGAGAGTAAGAGCATCTACCAGGTGAGGAAAACCCATTCTCTTGTCGTATGAGGCGAGAAACGACGTCTTTGCGCACGTGACGTTACTCAGGGGTTAGGCAACGAGCCATTCGTTTACAACGAAAATGTTGGAGTTATTGTATTCTAACCGGTACACTTACCGTACCCTCGATGACTTTTTTATTTACAAATGCTCGTTTAACTTGGGGACAATAAAACTATCAAAGTTGTTCGAGTTTAAAGTATTTTAAAAGGCATTATGAGAACTATTTTTCCCCCAATTTTTGTGGCTTTGTCCGTGCTACAACACTGGCTTGTGCCCAACCTAGACACGACGTCGTGTGCCCAATGCCATCGTTTCGCGCCTTCTGTGGCTCAAAAGTCTGCACATAACAGTCATGATCCAATCAATCCCACAGCTTGGCTGGGTGGTGATCACAACAAATTTCGAAGGATGGAGAATGTTGCTTACTCTTTACCGAATGAATTCCTGAATAGAATCGGTTATTCTCCCACGTTCCATGTAACCTCCTTATGCATGTGATGACAGAGAAGGGTCATGACGTCCACGTTCTGTATCAATGCGAGGCACGATGCGGTTCACGTGGTACGATGCGCCTCGCATCGTGCCTCGTGCCTCGCATCATCTCTATAGTGTAGAACGTGGATTTTTTCTGGCCCTTTTCCGCCATCATACAAGTACCTCCTGGTTCACAAAGAATTATTAAAGCATATTTCCACCCACCTCAGATAATCGTCTGGCTTTCGTTTCTGTGTCAACAACGTCCATTCCATGAAGTACTAAGTTTGCGTCGTATGCTTCCAACATACTTTTCTTAGCCGCACTCACGTCTTCTGGGGTGAACACTTGCATAGGAACTCCTAGCTTCTTCATGGCAATGGTCTGTGAATATATCAACGTTTGCAATTAAACACATTTGTATATTATATACCAAAAAGAAAAGCGGTGGGTTACACTGCAAATCGAATGTTTAGCTTTTAATATTTTTCTGTGAACGTTATAGATTCGACTTGAACGCCTTTTAATCTTAAACATGTTTCACTTTTACACACGTGTATATGCGTCTACAAAGTGTTTAAAATATAAACATATTGACAGTCTTGCGTCTACCATGTAAACTTTAGTGTGAATTTTATTGCAATTTATTCTAGATTTGCTGAATCAAAGTTGCCAGTAATGTGCTGTGAAATGTACATTAGGTATTGCAAAATACACTATTTGATGTAATTTTTACACTAATTTATCCACAATTTTGACTATACATTTATGGTACATTAC
Organism: Hanleya hanleyi; assembly: GCA_036873755.1. Lineage (NCBI taxonomy): Eukaryota > Metazoa > Mollusca > Polyplacophora > Lepidopleurida > Hanleyidae > Hanleya > Hanleya hanleyi. Next base: position 50,478 of record JAVTVY010019802.1, on the reverse strand, counting down.
TGACAGATTTACTTTAGTACAACAAAAGTTTAAAGTGTAGAATTATGTTTAAAGCCTAAACATAAATGACCTAATACAATTTAGAGCCGCAGTAAACGTCAGTCATTCTGGCTAAAATATACATGTAAATGAAATGGAATCATATTCCATATAAGGGTGATGATATAAATGAGAGCATAGCCTGTCTGGCTTTACCAATGAGTTCGGATGGGATTTTTTTCCAGTAATATAACAGTATAAACTTACGTGAAAGATTTGACCTGAATAGGGCCGAAATTTCCTGAAATAGTAGATAAAACAAACACTTACGCATCCCAGAGCATGATTTCCTGAGGAAGCTGCAATGGCACCCTTCTGTCTCAAATCTGGATCTTGCTCAAGTAGAATACTCAGTTTGTTGAAGGATCCGCGAACTTTGAACGATCCCGTGTGTTGTTCACTCTCTGAAAATGCAAAGTAGGCCATTGTTAAAACTACCATCATTGCGCACAGGAAAAATTCTATATTGCCAATTACTTAACAGTACCAGGCAGGGGAACCAATATGCCCCTCTCCACAATCAACATTCAATTAATAGCTTATACTCCAAGACTTATTTGCTCATCACACTGGGTTAATTTTGATCCTATTTGTATACCCCTCCGATTAAAAGACGGTGGTTGACGTCAAAATGGCGGAGATGAGGGTGCGACTCGAAACTTTGCGTTATCGTCGTTTTCCAATTTTTATGCAGTTTTACTCGTAAAAGTGCCCAAAAATATTATATTACACATCATATAATTTCCCCCTAAAATATTACGTTGCTTTACCGGACAAAATGATAAAGAATTCGAAAAATCTAACATTCAATCAATAAATGCTTTTTTAGGAAATGCATTCTATATTTACTGGTACAGCTTGATACCAAGATATATTTTGGGAAGTTTCAGCCCTCTAGCCCAAGGAGTAGGGAAATGTTGCTATGTAGAAGGGCAAAGGAGCGAAATGGCTCGCGTATCGCCCAGGTCGTAAGGTAAATTCATTGTCGATAAAACTTGAGTGCTCTATCCAAGTGATACCAAGTTATAGTTGACATTTCCTTTATAAAACTTATCCAATGTTGTTGAATCAGAATTACAAAAAAAAACAGTCTGTCTGACATCTCTCTTTAATTTTGTCCCTGTATCAAACTTCAATATCAACGTTAATGTTTTATTGTGTATACGTATGTGATCAAAACGTAACTCTTTTTGTGCTAGCATACAGAATACGATCCGTATTCAATATCATAGTTTAATGGCATTGAAATCTATGCTTGTTATCGCGTATCGAATATTGTTCGATAATTAAATCACACGGGAGGCAATTCTCTGTACACTCAAAATAATAATCCGTTAAAATTTAACGTATTACTATCCGTAAGGTAGTTTTAACAGATTAATCCGTTATATAAACGGAAATAGTACGTTATAGTAAGGGAATCTTCCGTTGTTGTATTGCACTGACGGACTCATCCGTTACATCAACGGAATATCCCAGTCAGCAAGTAATTATTGGTCCCACCTGGGCAAACGTGGGCATGTCGCGGGCTGTGGGGGCATGGGCAACCCTACACTGGCCCCAAGTGGGTTAAGTACTGGGAAGCACACATTCTGAATTGGGCTGTGTAGGCATCTCCACATTAACCTAACCACACCGGGCCGTCGTGGGCATCACCGCACCAAGAGTTATCTAACTTGAATGAACCTACTCATTTGTTTTACTTTTATGAGCAGGAAATTGTAATTTTAAAATTTATCTGCATGTATAATTACGTTTGCGATTAATGAGCAATATCGGAATTATATGCCAAACATGTCCGACTCTGTCCGATCGATAGAATTTTAATTGTTTTTAATTTCTTCCTCGACAAAGAGAAAGCACTGAATTAAAAACCACATGAGAGTTAATCAGCGCAGTCAATATCAATGCGGTTTGAGTTAAAATCATTAAACATTGGATATTACGAACGATTCCGATGATCTATATACTGAGAGGATTTTTCTCTTAACTCGGACGTTAGAGTTACGTGAAAAAGTCCACTCAATATAAACCCAGTTTGCATGGGATAAAATTTAATAAATTTCCGGTTACCAGCAAGGGCCCAACGTTGAATCCGTTAAAAAATAAGAATCCGTTACAATAACGGAATATTCCCTCGATTCCCTGGGGACGGACTTTTCCGTTAAATTTAACGGATAATAAAATCCGTTGAATCCGTTAAAAAATAGGAATCCGTTACAATAACGGAATATTCCCTTGATTCCCTGGGGACGGATTTTTTCCGTTCGAGTAAACGGAATTTTATTTTGAGTGTATAGAACAATATGAGAAGCCAGCTGTTATTCTGTGACTGTATTTTTTATATACACCGTCACAATATTATCCTACCCATGATGTATTTCTATGTGGCTAATAAAACATATCGATATATACATGTACACTGTTATAATTGTATTACTTACCCAACTTGAGGTAGACTTCTGGGCCTTCATCTGACAACTTGCTAAGGAAGGGAGAGAAATCCAGCGGGGTCTTCCTGATATATTTCCTGATCCTCGTCTCTGCTTCCATAACCTTCTGTGGTATGTTATCAATCATTGTGTTTGACATCTTTTCCGTTCAAAATAGATAATACAAAATAACTTACTCAAATAATGCAGTATATTTGTAGATATATATTATGGTAATTAAATTGTGTTACCAACTTTACTTGTATAATCAATGGCACAATTGATTCAAGGGAAACCCATATGGAAATTAAACATATGTGAGAGGGGTATGTGGTTGACAATTCTTTTTTCAATTTTAAAGTTTAATTCATCAAAACATTCCTTCGAGTTACTGAGATATTGCACAGCAAAGATGTTGGGTTTTGGTAGAAATTTTGTATGCAAATGAGCTTTGGTGATGTCACACAGTGAACAAGAGAAAATTAGATAGACAAATAATGGCTTGTCATCTTTTCTATATTCAGGTTAGGGTCAACCCATACCTTCCCATACAAGCGTTTTTTAACGAATACTTCATAATTCCGGTAGTGAAATGAATCTTTGTGACGAAAAAAATATCCGTATAAAGCCGCTTCAAATCCTGAGATAGATAGAATTGTATAATATGCAAAACATTTCCTGAAAATTCACTTTTAGCTAAAAAGTGACTTTGCGTGGATTCTGGTAAAAGTTTTATTTTTATTTCCATTTTCTCACATGGAATGCTTGCACCTACTGACCAAACTATGCGTTTAAGAATTTCATCATCGGCAAAATTGCTTTGTAGAAGTTATTCACAAAATCATTTTTTTTTCTGCCGAACTGTGAGATTTTTAATTTAACGAAATTTCTAAAAGTACCATCCTGAAATGAAGTTTTATTATTTGACGCATATTTTCATGTTACTCATTAACTATTGGTAGCAAGTTTTCAAAGAAAATACACCAGGAAAGTAGCAAAACTTGCGCGTTTGAGGTATTTTTCGAAATAAATTAATGTATGTAAAACCCTGAATGTAAACTCGCCATGTTTTTCTCGGAGATGCGAATAGATATTAGTGTCATATTACAACTATCAATTTATCATTAAAAGTGCAACCGATCGTGATAATATCAGATATCGATATACCGAACTGTGACGGTTGGTCCTAACCTGATAGGTTTCTGATTCGTTTGCATTCCATTAACATTGTGTTTATAGGTTATTGGATATCACTGCTGACACTCGGTTACCAATAATTTCAAAAATATGGTTACCATAGCAATTGATAACCAAGCAATTCAGGAACTTAAATAGTTAATTTGATTATAAATCGGATAAACATTTCTTACTGAATATTCATAATTAATCTTTAATAACCCTCAAAATTTTTAAATAAATCCCTTACTAACTGGTTGCTATGGTAACCGTATTTCTAAAAATAATCAAACCAATAGTATGACTTTGAAAATGAATAGACTTATAGCTCCGTGAATATTTCAGCATAAATTTAGCTCAATATTCCGAGTTCACTTGGTGACATCACAAAATCTCATTTGCACAAATTCCCTGAATATGGGATTGATAGTTCAATCTCCAATATATCGGAGTGATAGTTTAATCTCCAATATATCGGATTGATAGTTCAATCTCCAATATATCAGATTGATAGTTCAATCTCCAATATATCGGAGTGATAGTTTAATCTCCAATATATCGGATTGATAGTTCAATCTCCAATATATCGGATTGATAGTTTAATCTCCAATATATCGGATTGATAGTTCAATCTCCAATATATCGGATTGATAGTTCAATCTCCAATATATCGGATTGATAGTTCAATCTCCAATATATCGGATTGATAGTTCAATCTCCAATATATCGGCAATCGTTTCGAGTATCTAAATGCGGTGAAGAAAATCTTACTCAGAATTGCGAGTAATCCTACTTTCTCCTCCTAAAAGCGACCCTGGATTATTTTGGTTTCCCTTTTCAGGATCTTTTCATTGAATCAAAGTATCAAACGCCTGATGTATACCGATAATTTGAAAACTGGTTAAATTGATAAACAGGTCTGATATTTAGATCAATAAGGTATTTACCTTGGTTTTTATAACTATACATGTTCTGAAGGACAATTTCTTTGAGTGAACTACTGGGAAACCACTTTCAACTACTAAGAAATCTACAGAGAGGGTCACACTTCTCTACGCATTTGTCTGAGATTGATATCGGGACGCCTGGATTATCACAATTTGAACCATACTTCCATCATTGAAGCTGTATACTCCCTAGTGGATAGTACCGGAATAAGTCCGTAGTACCGTTAGGACCTGTTTAAAATGTGAACAGTTTGGACAGTTGAAAAAGGTAAACGGGCGAAATGATTCACCCAGATGCCGAAAAATATAGGTCCGATTAACATTTAAATAAATGGCATGTCATATCGTCTATGGCTGTGTTCTCTTCTCTGCCCAGTTTCGGACTCGCAATAAGTTAAGAATAAATTAAAAATGTAATTACACTTACATTAGTCTGGCTTGAAGTATATGAAGTCCGGTAAATCGATATCCTTGATTGCACTGATGAGACTTGTGAATAACTCTGATTCCGGCTGGTTATATATTTTATCTCCTGGCAACAGATGTAACAGGTATGGTGTTAGAACCAGGTGTGAGAATATACAAACACAATCAGAATATGACGGGCTGGCGCCCTCCGTGATTGTGTACGCCGTTTTGTCAGTGTCATTATACAAACATTGATGTTGTTTAGTGTAAACAATGTTTGCGTTTATCACTTTTTTATTTTCTCTTGATTTTCATCATGCCTCTCTGTATTTCCAGTCAACGTTAGTATTCTTTATAGTCGCATGCTAGTAACATATTATATAATTTCGTAAACAGACGAGAAAGAAACAGTTAAAATTTCCCTTGGGGCAGGCACCGCTGTGCGAGATCCTTTACTATTGAATATATCCGAATATATTGAATATTGTTCTAGAACATGTTTGGGCTTTGTCAATTTTTGGTGCACGATGTCGCACTTTTTGACGAAAGTCGTTCTCAGAGTTTTGCTTCAGTACCGGCAACATATAATAACAACGGTATAAAAATGTCCTGTTTGTCCCTATTTTCAAAAATATGCAGTTTTGATAAACAATCATCCATCATAAACATGTCAATTTATGCGATATGTCAAATTGAGGGTCCATACTGTTTTTACGAAACTTGATATCTTGGAAGGTATTTCAAACAGTAAATCTCATTATAATTTTGCCTCGATGTGGAACCCTTTCACGTTTGACAAGTGATCTTGGGAACCAAAACTTACCAAAGATCATAAAATATTATTTATCGTCTGTTTATTAAAATATTCTTCACTAATAATGCATCAAGACAATCTAATTTATATGTGTGTAAATTTTCAGCGGATTGTGATTTGTTAATTCCAGTATATTGAGACTTTATTTGGGGTTTTCCCGCTAACCCCACCAAACACAACCCTCTTCCTCAACATCTCACAATAAATGTCCCCCGGAATACGCCGGTTTTTCGTCACCGAACCGTGTCTCGTATTTTTCACATGTTCATCTCTCCGTCAAATCATCTGGGCGATAGTATATTGTAACACCTGTTTTATACACACATAATTAATAATGTGCTGCAAAGTGAGCATAGCAACATGTTCCGATAGCTTATTTTACACTGACCATGTTTTCCCTCCGCACCTTGATTATAGAAGGCGGGACGAACTTATAGGATTCCCGTGGAGACATGGGTGAAATGGGAAGCGAATTCCCGCCCCCAGATGACTGGGCATTGTGTAAACCGTAATGGCGCCTTCAACATTTTGTTACGTGTCGATGTGTCGATATTTGACGCATACACCTTAAAAAATGCCTGATTATATTAGTTAAGGCCAATGTCCGCCAATTTGTCAAAGCTGCCTGGTAGCCTATCAACATAGATGTGCACTACATTTGACTGCTTATTTTACCCCATTTCTTCAAATTTTTCGAACAGCATTTTTAGACTTAAAATCAGAATCATCTTTATGTCAACTGAGGCTGAATTCTGTGGCATGGATATGTTATTTATTATCCCAAGAACTAAAACATAGCTAGTGAAATTTGTAGAATGTTTGCAAAATGTCTCTCCACAGTAGCCTGAGTTAAGTTTTGCCGTCTGAATAATTTTTAGAAATACGGAAAAAACAAAAATGTTCCTTGGATCATAGTTCTTACATGTATTATATGTATTTCCGTATTTATTATAATTATAGGTATATATTCACACATACAGTGGTTTACGGGGTGGTCAACACACGTCCATTCTTCATCATCAGTCCCATCTGAAAAACAGAGGCGAAAATATCATATTCCATTTTCACTTTGTACGCTTTCGAATTATTAGCCCCGGGGTATTGTCATTTATCAGTTATATCTTTACTGTGGCTATCATATTTTAGAATGCATCCACACCATATGTCACCTGTGGACGGTGAGGGTCTGATTGAATTGATATACAGGTGCAAAATCCAATGTATTCATTTGACATTCATGTAAAAACCCACATAAAGGAAAAAGGTACTCAAACAACTATTGAAGACGCAATTGTCACAATTACGACAATTGTGCCATTAGCAGTTGTCAGGTCGCCAGCTAATGTCACAACTGCGAAGTGACATCAGCAGGGGATTCTGTCACTCAACAAATGTGGTAGCGAGCATGTTGACTCTTATTGTCACGAGTGGAAACCAGTAATTATTTGAGACAAAAATATATCACACTTCATGTTTGACTAAATCTTTGATATACCTGCAATAGCAACTACTAATGACACATAATGCACTAATGACACAAATGTTGTAATTGCGTCATAAGTGGTCGAATATGCATACAGAGTCGCCAGTTAATGTCGCAGTTGCGACATCAGCATGCTACCCAACAACTGCTAATGCCGCAATTGTCGGCAATTGTCGGAATTGCGTCATTAGTAGTTGCTACAGGGCACAAATCAAACGCGTCCATAGAAACAACCCATATCGCGCATGCACCTGTAGCAGACGAAAACGTCATGCTCTACAGCGGTATTTTACAGTGTTAGATTGTAGTCAGAATGGAAATGCGATCTTTATTGTAGCGGTCTGTTGTGGTTCCTCGTTATCGTTGTGTTTCTCAAATATTATCTATATAAATTTATGTCCATTTTTGTCGGGTTTATCGAAGGTCAAACCGTACTTTGTTGACACTCAAACATTTCCGGTTGGACACGCACTACAGTTGCTCAACCTTTGTAAGACCTCTGCGGGCTGACTTCTGTATGACATTTGCCCACTGATACTGTGAATCGGTCATGCATAATGTCAGAAAGTAGTTCTCATCGACCATTACTGATAACATAAATTTATTGATATAAATTTCAGAATCGTGAAGACTCGATTTCAACACTTTTTTGGCACAATTTTTCCAAACATTATTGTTCAAAATGAGCCAGTTGATGAATTCCATAACAATATTTCAACTTATTTCAACAACCTCTAAAACTAGTCAGAGATGAACACTTTTTGCGAGTTCTAAAACGTTTCAATCCCAATTTCATTGTACAGATCGCCGATGAGTATTTTGCAATACGTTGTAAGATGCATATATGCACACATTAGCCTTATACTGGTGGACTAAGCTTAGACCATGATCCGACGAAGATTGGCTTTTCTATCGCACATCACAGTAAATGGACTTAAACAAATCAGCCCCGATTCCCTATTGAACTGAGCCTTTTGTCGCATACATTCGTCTTGTTCTCGGAACTATCTTGTGTTATATCTAGAACTTGAACAGATTTAAACTGTCTTGGAGTTGAACTATCTTAAAGTTGAATTAGCTTGGAGTTGAGATGTTCACAACACCAGTAACTCACCAATCGCTTAAGGTAAACCCGACATCATTACTATAAGTACATTCATTGCATATGTGAATGATACAGTCTTCAGTTATACTTCAAAACGTACACACAACTGGAATATAAGTAATGGATAGTGGTTAGCGGTATGGGTTTTTTCTTTCTTCTTAGTTTCTCATTGTGTACCGTAGCTGAGAAAAAAATGTGGAAAATGAAATATTATGAATTACAAAAAAAATATATACATTCATATTATTACTAATCAACTTCTGATATTATATGTTTTCCTCAGACATTTTCGGTCTCGTCAGCAAAAGAAAAAATGATCCATACGCTGGTTAAAAAATTGCCTTAACCCCGGATTTTCATGTCCTCTATTTTTTTCTTCTTTTTTTTATATATATATTTTGAATCAATGAAACCTGTAATATTTTTCACCAGAAGAAGCCAAAATTATCATAAAGTTAAGCATAATGGTCCTTTATTGGAATAGTAGGATAATTTAATTCGTATTTACCATATTTACGCCAGTTTAAAAAACGGCGCGATGCTGAAGAGATAAGCAAGGGAGTCGTAGAACGAATAGCTGGAAGCCTCGCGTCAATGCACCTGTCGCGTCTTTGGTAGCAGATCTATTTTTAAACCATGCATTAACTTCAATTTTCTGCAAGTCCGGGAATAAACCATTCATATTTTCGCATTCATCGCGACTATTTCGGTTGAAAGAGAAATACTCTCATTAGTATTGGGAAGACAAGTGTTATGCGTTACCTGATCATGGGTATAGGTTACAGGTAACACCACTACCCGCGGGTACTGCGGGTAAACCGGTGGGTAAACCGGTGGGTAAGGTGAGTAAACACACATGTAAACCCCTGGGTAAAGTGGAGGATAAGTCGGGTAAAACCGTCTATTGATACAATATGTGATATGCTGGTAGATGGGAGATATCTCATTCTATGGTGCTCCATCCGGCGTGTAAGGCGAGAAAATGCAGGGTCATCTCTATGTCAAATCGCATAAAGACGTAATAGATACGTTAGACAGGGGATATTTCATTGCTTCAGGGCAGATGAACGAAACAACCATGTAGTTAAGGAACAAATTATAAGGGGAGGTAACTCAGTTTTATTTTGGGAGACTACAACACACATGTGCGACATAGCTGTATCATATTCAAACAAACTTGTGAAAGTATTTTAAGACAACGGCGATTAATTAAACATATTAGTTGTATAGTATGATGGCCATCGCCCTTGAAACATTGTGGGCGATATTGCGATGCGATAACGCGAAAACGCGATATTGCGATAACGCGATATTGCGATGCGATAACGCGAAAACGCGATATTGCGATGTTGCGATAACGCGATAGTGCGATGCGATAATGCGATATTGCGATGCGATAATGCGATATTGCGATACGATAACGCGAAAACGCGATATTGCGATAACGCGATATTGCGATATTGCGATAACGCGATATTGCGATGCGATAAAGCGATATTCCGATGCGATAACGCGAAAACGCGATATTGCGATGCGATATGATATTGCGATGCGATAATGCGATATTGCGATGCGATAACGCGATATTGCGATGCGATAACGCGAAAACGCGATATTGCGAAATATCGCGTTATAATTCCGCGATAATGTGCGATATTGTGCGATATTGTGCGATATTGCGATATTGCGAAATATCGCGTTATTTTCTCGCGATATTGTGCGATATTGCGATATATCGCGTTATTTTCCCGCGATATTGTGCGATATTGCGATATATCACGTTATTTTCCTGCGATATGGTGCGATATTGCGAAATATCGCGTTATAATTACGCGATAATGTGCGATATTGTGCGATATTGCGATAATATCGCACAATATCGCGTTATTTTCCCGCGATATATCGCAATATCGCAATATCGCACAATATCGCGTTATTTTCCCGCAATATTGTGCGATATTGCGATATATCGCGTTATAATTACGCGATAATGTGCGATATTGTGCGATATTGCGATAATATCGGACAATATCGCGGAAAAATAACGCGATATATCGCAGTATCGCACAATATCGCGGGAAAATAACGCGATATTGTGCGATATTGCGATATATCGCGTTATTTTTCCGCGATATTGTGCGATATTGCGATATTGCGAAATATCGCGTTATAATTGCGCGATGCGAGAGCGGACAGCCATGAAGACAACTCTGTCAACACTGTTGGCCCAATTCCTGGTTATCTACCCTGATTCGAACATTTCGAAATATGTACGAATTTTCCTCCAGTCACTTCAATGTTAAAATCTCCGGCCATGTCCATGGACGTCACGTACGGGTCAAAGGTCACACCCCTTGATTAATAGTCCTTCTGATGATCCTTTCAGTTCATTGACATCTCCGAAAATGCATGTTTGAGGTAAGAGTAATGGGGTGGTCATTGTGGGAAAAGGTAATTTGAATGGACGTTTGGGGTCGAGATGACCCAATATTGGTCTGAATGAGTCGTGCGGGGTATCCGTGTGAAGAGCTTCTCGAGGCCAATCATGTCATGGGTAGGTGCATGTACAACTAAGATTTGTCTTGAAATATAAAGTCCGGAAACGCGGACTATGGCAGGCCAAATGTGGCAATATTCAATAATATATTTTTTTCATTCAATCCAACATATATTCATTCAATTCTGATTAAATTTATATTCAATAATAACAAATATATGCAAAGATTTCATTCATGTCCTTTTGAAATCTACATTTACATGCAATAACTTAAAATTTGTTCATTCGAAACCGTTTTGATTCGATAATTTTTGTTATGTGATGTTTTTTTATTCTTATTCGAAGGAGATGTAAAATATATGAGCAATAATTGCACTGTGGGTAATACCTAACCCCGCCTATTTGGATATGTAACAAGGCTTTTCATTGGCTATTGAAAAATCGATGGCGAAAATGGCGGCATCTTTGAGATATGTGTCGGTTTGCCTTCACTGTCTCTTGGGTCAGTTTCCCTACATTCAATGCGTTTGTTTGTGATTTGACAATAAGAATGGAGACAGACACATTATCAAAGACGACCTCGACAGCCAAAGACGAGATTTATCCTTGTGTCAAATATGCCGTCATTTTCGCCGTTGATTATTTCCCAATAGCCAATGAAAAACCTCGTTACATATTCAAATAGGCGGGATTACGTATTACCCACAATGCAATTATTGCACATATATTTTACAACTGCTTCGAATACAAATAAAAAAATACATCGCATAAAAAAAATTATCGAATCAAATGAAGAAAATGTAACTGAAAGAAAAAGGTTTCCAATACACAAATTTTAAGTTATTGCATATAAATATAGATTCCAACAGGATGTGTATGAAAGCTTTGCATATATTTGTTATTATTGAATATAAATCTAATCAGAATTGAATGAATATAAGTTGGATGGAATGGAAAAATATATTATTAAATATTGCAACACTTGGCCTGCCATAACGGACTACCCCCTAAAATATGGAAGACTCCTATCAAGCAGGTCTAGATGGGCTAGTATCGGTTCTCAGCGGATCGTTGGCCTGCCAAGTGATGTTGGGTGAGATAGTGTTCGCATGTATAAATTGTCACAGGAAAAAAGGAAAGTGGGCTTTACACCTGGTCAGTCGTAGTAATGGGAATTTTGTTGTTGAGATTGTGTAGTCTCTCAATTTCCGGATAGGATAACTTGCAACAGGCGTACATGAAAATGCGCCCCTACATCAGAAAAACAGCAATGGCGATCTGTGAACAGCATAGCCTGCTACCGTTTGAAATGAAAGGCGACCCCACGCACAGGTCCGTCATGAAGACCAAGCGTCACTCGGAAGAAGATATTAGGCTATCACGTAGCGAGGCCCTGCAAAATGCCATCAAAATGCGCAAACAGCTGTTCCAGGACATGTTGCCGTTACAGTATCCTGGCCTGCCGGACGACGACTAGAGCAAACGGATCAGAGCAAACATGACCGAAGATTGAATTTGAAATTCCAGCTTTTGATTGGACAAGAATTGTAAACATATCCAACGCGGCTCTCCCAGCTTGGATATGATGTAACATTGTGGAGAATAAACTGTATGAAAACTTGTGAACGAGTTGATATTTCTTTCTTTCACCTGTCTGCTAGGGCGTTAAGGCGTTAAGATAAAGCGATAGGCGTTAAGGCGTTAGGGTTCACCCCAAGGATTCTTCCATTCGGAATTCTTTAATCGAACTCCTGGTCTTCTTTCCACCTGACTCCGAAAATAACGCTTCAGATGCAGCTACAACTGTAGGTAGTCAAAATTAAGCAATCTGGGATTATGACACTGCTCCGCTCCGTAATGGAGTCTGCGTTGGGATAATGCATAGATCGCACTATTATGCCTTTAAGGTTATACTCCAGAGATTTTTCTATTGGGCAAGGAATAGACCAAGGGTTCGATTTTCGGCCGCCAATTGTCGTGAAATCTTCAACCCACATCACTTATATCTACATATTTTCTGAAAGAGCATGATTAAACTATTATTTCAAGATACAGCACTGATATGTTTTAGAAAAATGAATTTCGAACGTTCCCCTCCAAGCTTGCTTCATTTTTGAAAACCCCTTAAATATCGAAAAATGGTCAAATTCGGCTCAATTTCCCCAAAAATCTGTAAGAGCGATTTCAATTAAAAAAAAATTTCTCATGTTCCCAGCTCCGATACCAACTTAAAAAGGGGGAAAAAGTGGGGGTCAATCTGCTCGTTTTTTGTCAGATTTTCTCTCCGTAAATGAGTCCTGATGTTTAGGTACACCCAAGGGGCATAACTGAGGCAGGACAAAATTTACTCACCGTGTAGACGAAGCCAGCCATCGATATGTATATCCTCGTTTGCAGCGTTGATAATGCTGAACACGATAGAATTATAGATATGAGCTATTAAGAAGGCAAGTAGTATTATGATGTAACAGAACACGGACAGTCTATCTATCTGAAATTAAACCGGGACCAATGCTACGAAACTGTGGAGGACCAACTTAAGCTATGCGTTAAGGCGTTGTGGGGGATTCTCCTTCTCTCGCTGCAGGTATTGCTATGCATATAACCTTGACGTGATTGGGGCATAGTCAGCACCAATGAAACTCCCCTTTCTCTACTACTCCTCAGTGCGCATGCATATATCACGTCCAGTCTGTCTCTACCGGATAAGAGCTTCAATAGGATACCACTCTTGTTTAGATACAGCTTGAGGCTAATGGTTTACAAACGACTTTATATGACCGCCTCCTTCACTTCTCCTCCTCCTCCTCCTCGCTCACACTCGCTCACTCATTCACTCAGCCCCATTGGTATATCTCGACCCCAAAACGTGCATACCATGCTCTTTTCCCACTATTCTCTGTCTGTGCATGCGCGTCATAGCCTTTCTTCCACCACTCACCCATTCAGTCGGATGCTATCCCACGAGTGTTTCACTATGCCACCGCACACGGCCCATTCCGAACAGGACGCGGCCTTCTCCGGCCTTTACCCGTCCTGACTGCGGCCCAGGCTGCAGCCAAATATACACGAATTTACGCTTTTAATACTACCAGGGCTTCTTAGGGCCTTGGCTTTTTTATTTAGTTAATCAGGTGATAGTGTGTGGGGGAAATCGAGTGAATAAAGAATAGTTTGTCTCCTCGCTCAATCAACCTACTTAAGAATAATAACGAGTCGCTGTGCTGAAAGACATCTCCATCCATCAACGGTACATACCGGTGGGTATTTAAATAAATATAGCACGATGGTACGATGACACGGTGGTACGATGGTACGATGTTACGATGGTACGATGGTACGATGATAGGATGATACGATGGTACGATTGCACGAGGATACACTGGTACGATGGTACGATGATACGATGGTACGATGATACGATGTTACGATGGCACGATGGTACGATGGTTCGATGGTACGATGAAAACAATTAGAAATCAATCAATATAATTTATTGGCGCATGGCTTTTGTTTGATCAATTTACTGGAGAGAAATTCGTACCTATTTCGAAATGTTCGAATCAGGGGAGATAACCAGGAATTGGGCCAACGGAATTGACAGACAACTCATGGCTATCCGCTCAAGCATCGCGCAATTATAACGCGATATTTCGCAATATCGCACAATATCGCACAATATCGCGGGAAGATAATGCGATATATCGCAATATCGCACATTATCGCGTAATTATAACGCGATATTTCGCAATATCGCGGAAAAATAACGCGATATATCGCATTATCGCAATATCGCACAATATCGCACACTATCGCGTAATTATAACGCGATATTTCGCAATATCGCAATATCGCACAATATCGCGTTATTATAAAGCGATATTTCGCAATATCGCAATATCGCATAATATCGCACAGTATCGCGGGAAAATAACGCGATATATCGCAATATCGCACAATATCGCGGGAAAATAACGAGATATATCGCAATATCGCACAATATCGCACAATATCGCGGGAAAATAACGCGATATATCGCAATATCGCAATATCGCACAATATCGCGGTAAAATAACGCGATAGTTCGCAATATCGCAATATCGCACATTATCGCGGAATTATAACGCGATATTTCGCAATATCGCAATATCGCGTTTTCGCGTTATCGCATCGCAATATCGCGTTATTGCAACTTCGCAATATCGCATTTTTGCGTTATCGGATCGCTATATCGCGTTATCGCATCGCAATATCGCGTTATCGCATCGCAATATCGCGTTATCGCATCGCAATATCGCGTTATCGCAATATCGCCCAAAATGTATCAAAGGCAATGGTCGATGGCCCTCTCGGCGATCATAGTATAGAAATGACGTCTTCAAAATGAAAGTAAGCTTAAATAGACAATGTCGAGCACTTTTTAAGATTAAAGCTAACTTTAGCTGTAATGAACCTAGAAATAAAGGGAAACAACTATGTTAATAATTATTATATATGAAATATACAAACATCATAGAGAAAAGAATGCAAATTCAATACATAAATAAAATACATGATTTATTGTCCAAGTAGTTACACTACAATATTTCAACACATCATCGTAGATACACAAAATTAGCAATATGTATGTAATATATACATATAACATGCATTTAAATGTTCATAATTTAATTTATCCGTCAATAAAATTGTCTTTGCATTTATATGCTTGAATCCTAACTATCTGACATATATTCTCCTGTTACCAATATGTTGAACAAATCCTTTCTCTGTTCGATACTCCGTTTCATATATTCTCCATAGTCAATATTTCTTTCACTTTGAAGCTTACTGCCTTTCGTCAACATCTGTTTATACATATATTCACTTTCCAATGAGTTACATGATTGTAAAAAAAATGAGTTTCATTTTCCTTGCTGGATTATAGTCCTTCCTCGCCATATCACCAGATCTAAATTCATCACAGTCGTCATTCAAATACACACTTAAGTTCCCCGCAGGTGAAAACAGTGTGTACCGGAGCGATACCGGTGACTATGTCGTCACCGTAACGGTACCGTGGCGGTATCAAAGCGGTGCATCGATGAATGTGTGTCCGCTCTGGTACCGCTACCGTACCGCTATGGTGACGACGTCGTCACCGCTACGGTACCATACCGCTCTGGTCACAATGTTTTCACCGGCGGGAAACTTACGTGTGTATTCCTGCTTTCAGAGGGTTGAACTATCTCTCTAGGATGAACAGTTTCTTCTGAATCACTCTCATCATCTGAAAAGTAACTTACGTCGCCATTTTATCTGATCCCATTCCTATTTGTTTAGCAGTATTATGTTCTGGCCCGACTGACGCTTGTCTCTTCCATTATAGTATCTTTTCAAATGTCCTTGAACATAAGTGGCATACGCAATTACAACGCATATGAGGGAAGTGGGAAGAGGTGCCGACAGACTGACAGAGTCACATGACTTGATAGTATAGTCTTCTGGTTAACCTAAGCTAACGATTCGTGATCTGTGTTGTATCACAGGTACGCATTTATTGGTTCATACTCCATGTAAGAATCACGAGACAATGAATACAATAGTCAAGTATGGGAACAACAATATGTCTAAACTTCAGCCTTTTCAGCTGCACAGAAACTCAGACAATGGCTTCCTACATGAAGTATCTACCCTTGTATTGTAGCTGTTCATGTGGCAACTTGGATGACATGACCACACGATCCCTAGCACCGGCATAAGTGGTGTCAGATACAAATCTAGAGAGGTATGATGGAAATACTCTGACAACTCATATATTGGTGAGCTGTGTCGCTGTGACAACTCGTACATTGGGAGTTGGTGAGCTGTTTCGTCATCAGATGAAAATGACGGCATTTAACACAAGCCATGGTTAGTGTGTCTTCTAGTATGTATATTCTAAGCATGAAGACTACTATTTTTTCCATCCTTTGTATAAACGGAAATAGCTTCCCTGTAGTTAAGTCAATACACTCCGGCTCATTCATCATGACTTGACTTTAAAAGGGGGGGGGGGATATTCCGGCGTTTACTTTGCAATCTTCAGTAAATAAACTGTATTTTGCCAATGAACGATGTCTAAAAAATGATTAGAAATGACGTTTTTGCAAGTTAACAAGGGTACACACCCTACTGTGTGCTATACTAATAGTATTATATGGCACTATACCGTTTTCCCTCGATCTCTTCGCACGCTGACCTATTGCTTTGTTCCTAAACTATTTTTTTTGGTCCTCAGCCGTTGACCTTGAGTGAGGAAACCCGCGGCTGATATGTGTAGAGTATAGTATTTTATAAAGCCGGAAGTGACACCATCAAAACTGGAAAAGAATGCAAACTCAATATATAAATAAAATATACCATTTATTGGAAGTAGTTACACTACAATATTTCAACACATCATCGTAGATACACAA
This sequence comes from Hanleya hanleyi, assembly GCA_036873755.1. Taxonomy (NCBI): domain Eukaryota; kingdom Metazoa; phylum Mollusca; class Polyplacophora; order Lepidopleurida; family Hanleyidae; genus Hanleya; species Hanleya hanleyi. The sequence goes on along the minus strand of JAVTVY010019802.1, from coordinate 33,140 downwards.
AATTAGCAATATGTATGTAATATATACATATAACATACATTTAAATGTTCACAATTTAATTTATCCGTCAATAAAATTGTCTTTGCATTTATATGCTTGAATCCTAACTATCTGACATATATTCTCCTGTTGCCAATATGTTGAACAAATCCTTTCTCTGTTCGATACTCCGTTTCATATATTCTCCATAGTCAATATTTCTTTCACTTTGAAGCTTACTGCCTTTCGTCAACATCTGTTTATACATATATTCACTTTCCAATGAGTTACATGATTGTAAAAGAAATTGAGTTTCATTTTCATTGCTGGAATATAGTCCTTCCTCGCCATATCACCAGATCTAGATTCATCATAGTCGTCATTCAAATACACACTTGAGTTCCCCGCCCGTGGAAACATTGTGTACCGGAGCGATACCGGTGACTATGTCGTCACCGTAACTGTACCGTGGCGGTATCAGAACGGTGCATCGATGAATGTGTGTCCGCTCCGGTACCGCTACCGTACCGCTATGGTGACGACGTCCTCACCGCTACGGTACCATACCGCTCTGGTCACAATGTTTTCACCGGCGGGAAACTTACGTGTGTATTCCTGCTTTCAGAGGGTTGAACTACCTCTCTAGGATGAACAGTTTCTTCTGAATCACTCTCATCATCTGAGAAGTAATTTACGTCGCCATTTTATCTGATCCCATTCCTATTTGTTTAGCAGTATTATGTTCTGGCCCGACTGACGCTTGTCTCTTCCATTATAGTATCTTTTCAAATGTCCTTGAACATATGTGGCATACGCAATTACAACGCTTATAAGGGAAGTGGGAAGAGGTGCCGACAGACTGACAGAGTCACATGGCTTGATAGTATAGTCTTCTGGTTAACCTAATCTAACAATTCGTGATCTGTGTTGTATCACATGTACGCTTTTATTGGTTCATACTCCATGTAAGAATCACGAGACAATGAATACAATAGTCAAGTATGGGAAGAACAATATGTCTAGACTTCAGCCTTTTCAGCTGCACAAAAACTCAGACAAATGGCTTCCTACATGAAGTATCTACCCTTTTATTGTAGCTGCTCATGTGGCAACTTGGATGACATGACCACACGATCCCTAGCACCGGCATAAGTGGTGTCAGATACAAATCTAGAGAGCTATGATGGAAATACTCTGACAACTCATATATTGGTAATTGGTGAGCTGTGTCGCTGTGACAACTCGTACATTGGGAGTTGGTGAGCTGTTTCGTCGTCAGATGAAAATGACGGCATTTAACACAAGCCATGGTTAGTGTGTCTTCTAGTATGTATACTCTAAGCATGAAGACTACTATTTTTTTCATCTTTTGTATAAAGGGAAATAGTTTCCCTGTAGTTAAGTCAATACACTCCGGCTCATTCATCATCACTTGACTTTAAAGGGGAGGGGGATATTCCGGCGTTTACTTTGCAATCTTCAGTAAATAAACTGTATTTTGCCAATGAACGATGTCTAAAAAATGATTAGAAATGATGTTTTTGCAAGTTAACAAGGGTACACACCCTACTGTGTGCTATACTAATAGTATTATATGGCACTAGATCGTTTTCTCTCGATCTCTTCGCACGGTGACCTATTGCTTTGTTCCTAAACTATTTTTATGGTCCTCAGCCGTTGACCTTGGGTGAGGAAACCCGCGGCTGATATGTGTAGAGTATAGTATTTTATAAAGCCGGAAGTGACACCATCAAAACTGGAAAAGAATGCAAACTCAATATATAAATAAAATATACCATTTATTGGAAGTAGTTACACTACAATATTTCAACACATCATCGTAGATACACAAAATTAGCAATATGTATGTAATATATACATATAACATGCATTTAAATGTTCACAATTTAATTTATCCTTCAATAAAATTGTCTTTGCATTTATATGCTTGAATCCTAACTATCTGACATATATTCTCCTGTTACCAATATGTTGAACAAATCCTTTCTCTGTTCGATACTCCGTTTGATATATTCTCCATAGTCAATATTTCTTTCACTTTGAAGCTTACTGCCTTTCGTCAACATCTGTTTATACATATATTCACTTTCCAATGAATTACATGATTGTAAAAAAAATTGAGTTTCATTTTCATTGCTGGAATATAGTCCTTCCTCGCCATATCACCAGATCTAGATTCATCATAGTCGTCATTCAAATACACACTTAAGTTCCCCGGCGGTGAAAACATTGTGTACCGGAGCGATACCGGTGACTATGTCGTCACCGTAACTGTACCGTGGCGGTATCAGAACGGTGCATCGATGAATGTGTCCGCTCCGGTACCGCTACCGTACCGCTATGGTGACGACGTCGTCACCGCTACGGTACCATACCGCTCTGGTCACAATGTTTTCACCGGCGGGAAACTTACGTGTGTATTCCTGCTTTCAGAGGGTTGAACTATCTCTCTAGGATGAACAGTTTCTTCTGAATCACTCTCATCATCTGAAAAGTAATTTACGTCGCCATTTTATCTGATCCCATTCCTATTTGTTTAGCAGTCTTATGTTCTGGCCCGACTGACGCTTGTCTCTTCCATTATAGTATCTTTTCAAATGTCCTTGAACATATGTGGCATACGCAATTACAACGCTTATAAGGGAAGTGGGAAGAGGTGCCGAGATACTGACAGAGTCACATGGCTTGATAGTATAGTCTTCTGGTTAACCTAATCTAACGATTCGTGATCTGTGTTGTATCACAGGTACGCATTTATTGGTTCATACTCCATGTAAGAATCACGAGACAATGAATACAATAGCCAAGTCTGGGAACAACAATATGTCTAGACTTCAGCCTTTTCAGCTGCACAAAAACTCAGACAATGGCTTCCTACATGAAGTATCTACCCTTTTATTGTAGCTGTTCATGTGGCAACTTGGATGACATGACCACACGGCCCCTAGCACCGGCATCAGCGGTATTAGATACAAATCTAGAGAGCTATGATGGAAATGCTCTGACAACTCATATATTGGTAATTGGTGAGCTGTGTCGCGGTGACAACTCGTACATGGGGGGTTGGTGAGCTGTTTCGTCGTCAGATGAAAATGACGGCGTTTAACACAAAAGACTAGTCTGTAAGGCCCGACGTCGATTCAGCATCAACTTTCCACAATGCCAACATATATCAAAGACCAGAAGGTCTGTACAGGGAGCGGACTTCGGGGACGAAACGTCCATCAGCAGAATTTCGCCGTATACAGGTAAAAATTACAACGCAAAAAAGGGAAGTGGGAAGAGGTGCCGACATACTGTCAGAGCCACATGACTTCACAGTATAGTCATCTGGTTAACCTATTCTATCGCACATACCAAGAATGTAACGATTCGTGATATGTCTTGTATCTCAGGTACGCTTTCATTTTTCCTGTTCATGTGGCAACTTGGATGGCATGACCACACGGCTCCTAGCACCGGCATAAGCGGTATTAGATACAAATCTAGAGAGCTATGATGGAAATGTTCTGACAACTCATATATTGGTAATTGGTGAGCTCTGTCGCTGTGACAACTCGTACATTGGGGGTTGGTGAGCTGTATCGTCGTCAGATGAAAATGACGGCATTTAACACAAGCCATGGTTAGTGTGTCTTCTGGTATGTATACTCTAAGAATGAAGATTACTAATTTTTTCATCCTTTGTATATAGAACAATATTTTCTCTTTAGGAAAGTCGATACACTCCGGCTCATTCATCATCACTTGCCTTTAAAGGGGGATATTCCGTTTACTTTGCAATCTTCAGTAAATAAACTGTATTTTGCCAATGAGTGATGTCTAGAAAATGATTAGAAATGATGTTTTTGCTTTTGGAAGTTACCAAGGGTACATACCCTAATGTGTGCTATACTAGTAGTATTATATGGCACTATACCGTTTTCCCTCGATCTCTTCGCATGGTGACCTATTGCTTTGTTCCTAAACTATCTTTTTGGTCCTCAGCCGATGGTGAGGAAACCCGCGGATGATATGTGTAGAATATAGTATTTTTTAAAGCCGGAAGTGACGCCATCAAAACTGGAAACAGCCGAATTTTCACGAACGGTTGGGGTTAGAGGCATGGGATCTTAGCTAATGGATACCTTAAAGCAAAATTTCAATCGACATCATCAATGACGTCACAGGAACGTCATTAAACCGAAAGTAGGTCTATATCTCAGGAACAATAACATCTACCGGTATGAAAATTTCACCGATGGATATCATCAGGCAAAAGCCCACAGTGAGGCTCTCCAACATCATGATAAATTCATCACACCGGAAGTAGGTCATGTATTTACGTCATAGCAACAAAGGGAATCCAATCCACTGGCACCAATAGAAAAATATGTTAGTCAAAATAAAGAAAAGACTGAACAGGATTTATTATTCAACTATTTACACTACAACATTTCAAAACATCATATAGATACACAACATTGCATATATATATTTGTTTTCATACATAACATGCACATATAAATTCTTTCGAATGTTCACAATTTACGTTTACTTCTCCTTGCCATGATGCTCATTTATATCTTTGAATCATCAATGTCCGTCTCATATTATCCACCTCTCAATTTCTCAAATAATTCCTTTCTGTGTTTGACGCTTCGTCTGATAACTTCCTCACAGTTGATATTGAAGAAAACTTCGAAGCTGAAGGACTGCCGTTCAACTTTCACAATGAATCATAGAATGTAGTCTGTGCCATTTCACCCGATTCATCTGCATCATATTCCCGTCTTACATACTGTTGTTTCATCTCATCCGTATCTTTAACGTATTCCTCCGTTAAAGAATCCATAGACATCGCTCACCAGACCTTATATTTTGTACATTCTTGAATATTATTAGGTTGGTCTATTTCTCTAGGATAAATGCTTTCTTCATAATCTCTTTCGTCTATTATTTCAGATCTTGTTGCCCGAGATCAGGAACTCGTTGAATTAAAATCAACTTTACCAGAAAGATGCTATTCGAAAGGCCTTATATATAAAGGGATTATGAAAGTAACCGCTCATCCGCTCTGTGAATTGAGATAGCCTTCCAAAAAAGTTACAACCAATAACAATAATTTGCCCATTATGATTAATACCCTGCGTATCCTGAATAACAGCCTGTGTCTAGCTCCACCATTATCAACAACAAAAGACATGTTCTGAGCTTGAAGAATAGTCCAACACGAGCTCAGGTTTCAGACACTCGCTTGGATACACTGGTTTCAAAATGTGATGCATGTATGCATATTTTAGAGGGACCTAGTATCCAGTTCATCCATTAAGATTCCGATTTAAGGTCAAATTCAATATGTACAAATGTAATCTTTGCAAATGCGGAAAACAATACATCGGGCAAACAACTGATTTGTGCTCAATATTAACAGTACACAGATAAATAATACGAACCATAGTTTTCCACCAGTAAGACGACATATTAGAGAACGTGCTTTACAATCTTTTCAAGTTTTTGCTGTTTACAGATTTCATGAGGGTAATCATGTAATCTCAAAGAAATCTTACTCATTGAAAAACTGTAATGGTACCCGTACGAGTCTCAAAAACCTGCAAGTAGTGAATGTTATCGAAACAAAAGGAGTTATTGTTCAAAATCAGCATTATGCTATCTGAATTAAATCTTCAGAAAATCAGCTATGTATATTGTCTGGATGTCAAACGAGCCAGTAATTAATAACTTCTAACCCCAAATCTGATGGGATACTATTGTATAGATTTTGATCATCACAATGTGCCATTTTAATATCAATATTTGTGAGCAAGTGATTCAAAAACTCTAAATCATCTCATACATAACTTTTGACGTGCTTGAGAAAATGTCTTAGCAAGATTAGCTCCGGTGTAGCCTTGTTCTATACTACGTGAGAAAACGCTGCAAACCAATCACCAGATGGAGTTGTTGAGAAAGTGCCGGACGGGCAACATTTGCCGAATCCGTTAACCATAGCCAATAAAATACTTGTATTATATGTCCACTTTCCTTTCATAAAACACCTCGTTTAAGAGTGACTGTCGACGTTTAGCTTTGCAAGACATCTAAACTCGGACAAGGGGGTAAAACTGTCCACATACCCGAACGCCGATTTCACGCCACAACATTGCGCACCAAACACTATACCCACAGCGGACAGATTTATCCCCCTCGCTCGAGTTTAGACTGGGATGATTTAGAATTTTTGAATCACTTGCTCACTGAAGTAAATATTGATATTAAAATGGCACATTGTGATGATCAAAATCTATACAGTAGTATCCCATCAGATTTGGGATTACAAGTAATTAATTACTGGCTCGTTTGACATCCAGACAATATACATAACTGATTTTCTGAAGATTTAATTCAGATAGCATAATGCTCATTTTGAACAATAACTCTCTTGTTTCAATAACAATGAATACTGGAAAAATGAAAGGCATGGTGTCTAGAACAGGGGGAAACTGCAATCGGATGAACAGTGGATCTTTGCTGGAGTCCAAATTGAGGTAGTTAAACTTTTTTGTTATTTAGGATTAGTTTTCTCGAGTAAGGGTGTACTCCATGGTTGCCACGGTTTCGCACAAAGTGGCCCTCCCTAATTTCATAATATGGAAGGTCGCCTGTTTTCGACAGCATGGTAATTCTTCCCTTTCTACTAACTGATATCTATAGCATCACCATGCTGGACGTATCCATTTCTCCAAACGAGGATATAACAATAGCTTGCGGATCGCACCTACGCGCCACTACAGAGTTAATCGTGTCAGGAATTGAATATCTGGCAGGCCAAAATCCTCACTTTTTCGGAAAGCGAAAATGATGATTCCTTTATGGTGATAAATTTTTACAAAACACGAGTAGGTCGACCTCCTGTTTTTTTTCTCCTTTTAAAAATGTCCGTTGGACGGGAAGCACTAACATATCGTATGTTTTCTCTGGGATGTGGGTCGAATTTGGCACATTTTTATACATTTTATGCAGTTTTTCAGGAAAGTTGAAGAATGTTTAAGGAGGGTTGCAGCTCTTTCCTTTCCAATTTCAATAGCTCACTTGTCTTCTGAAATAATGGCATGAAGGTGCCCATTCAGAAAATATATACTTTTACAGGGGTTTTGTTAAAGATTTTACATCTGTTTAAGGCCGAAGACTCGAACCCATGCCGGTTTTTAGCCGCACATCATTTAGGTATGGAATGCACCATAATTTGAATTCATGACAAGTCAAAAAACGATTGCAGATAAGGGACTTAAATTTTTCAATTTATTGCCAAAACATATGCGTGATTGTCAGCTTCTACCCAAAACGACAGGTCAGATATTCGATGCATGTGTCGGTCCAGCACTAAGCTATGGCTGTGAAATTTTGGGATTTCATGTGGGTACAGCGATTGAAATTTTTGGAAAAATGTTTATTTTAAAATGACTATTTATATCAAATTATGTTGACATGGGACAAATGAAAGTTTCTCAATTTCTGGTACCATTATCGGTAAAATTTTGCAATGCCAATGTACTCGTACTTCACTTCAGTTTCGTGGACAACCAAATAAGTGTATACTTCAGGAACAGGAATTCTCAGACAAAAGCAAGATTAATTTCGGTTATTAGGACGAGTAAGACGAATTAATCTGGGTCATCTGATACCTAAGGTGTTTCGGTAATATTGCACTCGGTATTTACCGAGATAAATACATATTCGCTTCCAATCTTAGGGTGAAGTTTGTTCAATGCGTATTTTATATATATGCCCCGTCGCTGGCAATGACCTCCATCTGCTGATCACGATAACATCAGCTTCGTGAGCCACGTCTTGTAGAGATACATATTCCACATGGCACAGTTTGCTTGAGGACGTAGTTCATGAAACTGCCAACGCTGAACAATAACACGCGATGGTCACTGAACCATCCATAGAAAGCACATCCATCGATAACGGTCGTTCGCGGTATCTGCAAGATTTTAAACGATTGTTCGAGTTGGGAAGTTCTTTTCAATGTATTTTGTTCTCGTTATCCTAGAGTCGCCATTATATACAAACAAAGTTCTTGGTATTGAAGTCTTCTTGTAGTTGAAATCAAGTTTCTGGCTGTTGTCGCGTGAATTTAGTAGACTCATACAGGTAACTCTAGAATAGGAGTACTGTGTCAAAGGAGGCCCCTGAGGCAATTTGTCAGTTTTCCACTAAACATCATTGTTGTCACCTTCTTGACTACAGTTACGTTTAAAACTTCGGGCCTGGTCGCCGTGTTAGACACCATCTTGACGCTCATTTTGATATTTTGATATATCAGCATTCGAGGAGATCCTCTATTTAGGTGACGTCAGCAACGGATAGTTTGAACGCATACATCTGGTGCAAGACTTCGGTGCCTTTTGAATGTCAAACTGTGACCGAAGATAAGCCTTGGCGGCCATCTTTGATTCCCCAGGGATACACATGGCAACATCCAGATTCAGAAACAGCATATTGGAAAATATTGAAACAATCTAAACACATTGGAAGGACGGCTAATTTCAAGTTCTGCGCTTTTCTACTAGACCTCTCCGAAGAACCGTGTTGTATTGCTGTTTTGCGACGACGATTTGGGGGCTCAAATGAGTCACGTGACCTTCGTTAAAATGTATCGTGTATGCATTCTCGTTGACCTCACGGCGCGAAATAACTCGGGCGAACGGAGACCCATTTGGGTCTGGGTCAGATTCTACTCGTCCTAGACACTGCAGAAAAATTGAGAAAAAAAAGTCAGGAGCGGGCGGTGATGATAAACGAACTGTTAAGTTTAATGAACCTTACCACACAAACTGACTGATCTGGTAGCTGTATTGAAGGTTTTCACATGAAGATCAAGCAACTTGACGAATTTTTCACTGTGGCCTTGACCAGAAACAATACCTTATTTTCCTTAGCTGTACTAACCTCTGCAAGCAATAATCTGGAAGATGTGTATTGCGAGGATTAATGTAGAGGACAGGCCTTTAAATTGTACCCGTATCGTGGCGCTATTAAGACTTCTAGTTCATTTGCTTCTGGTAATATTTTGATAAAAAGACTGTACTCGACTTTTTAGCTTTTACTAAAAAACCATGGTGAACTTCAGATATATGCTCATCACAGGCAAGAAAAATAGCAATCGTTTCTAGGATTCCCACACATTGATATATAAAAAAAAGACTACAGGCTCTAGTTTCTGACATATAGGCTAACCATGAGGGAACTGCATTACCTCATAATTTAGTGTATCTTTATTCTGGAAAATATCAGATTATTGAAAATTTTCTACACTCTAGTACCATAATTTTAAATTTCAGGACAACGTAACACGGATGCACTCCTGGCAGAAGAGGGATAGGTTTTTCACAGATATCTCCGGTAATGTTTCGAGATAATATTTCAAGGTATTTCGTGAATTGAATACAATTGCAGACAACATTTTAGAACTGTCTGAACTACATATTTTCTCTTAAATTTCCTCCGTATTCGCACATTTTAATGGGATGATGATGGTCATATATTATAAGCAGTACATGTACATTTGATGGATTGCTTTTCAACTCAAACTCTGACAAGAGTTAAGTCCCTTAGAACGAAAAGTGAAAAGGTATTTATGTATCGTTGCATTATTAGCCCAGTATAGTTTAATTTAAAAAGATGGGCCCCCATGATGATGTCACAGTAGCGCAACCTTCTACACTGTTCTGGGAAGCATATATTTCCTACTTTGGCCGAATTTCGAACTTTATATTTTTCGATATTCTCTTGTGCTCCAAAACGGAGAAAAATAGAGAGCCGAAACATTTGACTTTGTAGCTTATCGTATTGGGGTCATTTTGAGCCTATTATCATAACCCTCCGAGCAGTGTGCGTTCCAGAAAAGTTACGTTCTCGAATTTCGTCAACATTTTTCATCTGTTAAAAGTGGACATCAAACGAATATTCACTAATTTATCATGCCGTTTTTGCACAGAAAATTGCATAAATAAAAAATTCTGAAATTCGGACCGAAAAATCGGTAAAAAAAATGTGACAAACTGGCATCCATGTGATTTGGAGGTTTTAACAATTTCTACGAAGCAATCAAAGGCGACTTTCAGTTCAGAAGCTATATATCGTTTATATAACATATGGACGCCACTTGATTTAATCGAAATTATCACTAAGTTTAGGGCAAGCAACCAACGATTACCAACAGAAACGGGCAGATCAGATTAAAAATAGACCCTGAAACCGATTCTATAACTTGGGCCAGAGTGGATCTGTTTTTAATCAGATTAAATTTGTTTACGCACCGGTGTTATAAAAAAATACCGTCAAGAGGACTATAACCGAATTACTAAGTTTATAAGCATTTTATTCTGAACCACGTATCATGGTCATTTGGAAAACAAATGGAATACATTAGTACTGTTAAAACTGAACTAGCCGAATACCCGTAACGGGGAACTTTACAATCTTCCTGCTAGCTAACGTGACAATCTATAGTATAGGTATTTCGAGTGCATTTGGCATCAGACCGGAGTTAGTCACTTCCGGGTCAGTGCCCGTGCCCACGACCTACATTGTTTAGAAATTTGAGAGCAGGTCTTTATGGATTTTATGAGCTGCGATTTTTCAGCATTTCTGATACATCTGATATTTCAACTTGCAGACGAGGCTTCAAACTGTACTTCCTGGTCTTGATTTGGGTCACTTTGGGAAAAGCATGGTGGATGGAGACATGATCAATGGGCGAGTAGGCTTCCTGTTTACAAATTGAAGGACATTCTGTAGCACCAGCCTCAGAAACGAACAAGGAAGAATGAATTACGGTAATGAAAAACCATCGTCTATAGTAAATTTGCAATAGTGTATTCTGTACTTACATTTCATATCCAAAGCAGTAAAAAAATTCGCTTAAGATGCAGGAAGTTGCTGTATATGAAGCAGTACATTGAATTACTGTTTCTGTAAAACATTGTTCTGTATACTGCAATTCATATTCTGCTGTAAATTATAATAACGCAATTAGTATAGCGATTTTATCGTGAAAACGATTGTATATTCATGCCAATAAAATACTTTATTTTAAACACATACAGTAACTTACTGTATATAAGTTACTGTATATACTGTAATAAAGTAAATTACTGGTGTTTCTACAGTATTATATTCTAATGTTTTGCAGTAAGTTACTGTGAAAGAAAACAGTAACTTACTGCTCTTTTACATTGGTTGTTCGCTCATAAATTTGCCCAGGCTGTTACGAAAGTACTTCAAATGCACTCTGATTATTGTGAAACCCTTCCCTGATCCTATACTTCATAATATACAATATGGATAATTATCAAATTACTGCGGGTGTTTCATTCGCGGAAACGATGTCCCATTTTCCGTTTTATAATGAAGATTATATTCCTGGCAACTTCAGCCCATCCAAATATGATAATGACAAGATAACCACAGCTTTCACCCTTAATCAAATTGACAATATGTGTTTTAATCCTATCGATCTAAATGATATTGATCATAGCAAATCAATCATAGATGATAATGACTATGAAATTTCTCACTGGAACGGTATTAACCTACATCAGTCCAACTATTATACTGATACATCATTTGCTGAAAATTCTAAAATTATAGAAAATGAAGACTCAGCCATGTCCCTGCTACACCTCAATGCTATGAGCTTGCTAAAGCACTACCCTGAAATTACAGGATTTCTACACAACCTTAACCATAAATTCTCCATCTTGGGTTTCTCTGAAAGTTGGTTAAATTCTGCCACTGAATCAATCGTTGACTTACCCGGATATAATCCATTTTTCTCCTCTAGATGTAGAAAAAAGGGTGGTGGGTTAGTTATTTTTGTTGACAATAGCATCCAATCTTGTAAAATTAGAGACGACCTTACATATATTGATGAAACTGGAGCATATGAATCTCTTTGTAGAACTGGAGCATTGCTCTAACAAATACCTTGTAGGACTATTCTACCGCCCTCCAAACAAGAACGTTTCTCATTTCAATGATTGTCTACTTCCCATACTGCAAACAATACATAAAGAGAACAAAAGATGTGTGCTCATGGGAGACTACAACATTGATCTGTTCAAGACAGAGTATCACGCCCCTTCAAAAGTTTTCTTGGAACTGATGAAATCCCATTATTTTTTCCCACAAATAACCAAACCCACCCGTGTCCGATTTCGAACTGCTACTCTGATTGATAATATCTTCATCAATTTTCATGAAAATAATTTACTATCCGGCATATTCCTGACTGATATAACTGACCACTTTCCCATCTTCCATATACTGCAAACCTTCTCTAAGAACAGAAGATCTGCTATAACATTTTCCCATCGTAAAATCACTCCATCTCAAAAAGAAAATTTCATAGACAGAATCCGGAACACTGACTGGAGTGAAATCAGCGACGAAGAAAATGACGTCGATAAAGCCTTAACCACCTTCATGGAGAAGTTCAATCCAATATACAACGAGTGTTTCCCCATCGTAAGCTTTGAAGCACCTAAACAAAAACTCATTAAACCTTGGACTACTTCTGCAATTCTGAATTCAATTCATGAGAAAAACCGGTTGTATCGCAAGCAGTTAATATACCCTTGTGAGAACACACGCACTAGCTGTAGAAATTACAGAAACAAGCTAAATCATATCATTCGACTAGCCCGAAAAAACTATTTTGAATCCAAATTCAATGAAAATAACCAGGATATTAGAGGGACATGGAAAATAATGAATCAATTAATGAACCGCAAGAAATCTAAAAATCTCCCTCAATCATTCGTTATAAATGGAAATGAAACCAGTGACAAAGACGAAATTTCTCTAAAGTTCAACGAATACTTCAGCAACATTGCATCGAAATTAGATTCACTTATCCCTAACACAACCGGAAAATTTTCCGACTATCTAGGTTCCCCTATACCAGACAATTTCAGGTTCTCGAATGTGCAGCCCAGCGACGTAAAATCTACTATTATGAACATGAAATCAGCTGCGGCAGGCGTAGACGGTATCTGTATGTCTGTAGTCAAACTAATATCCGATGCTATCTGTATCCCACTTTCACATATTATCAATTTGTCTCTCTCGTATGGCACTGTACCAAATTCTCTAAAATTTGCCAAAGTTACCGCTGTCCACAAATCTGGTGATACCAGCTGCCTAGAAAACTACAGACCTATATCAGTCCTTCCGTGCTTCAGTAAAATTCTTGAGAAAACTGCCACTAACATGATGTCCGAATTCCTTGATACCAACAATATTATTTCACCGAATCAATATGGTTTCAGGGCGAATCATTCCACTTCACTGGCAGCCATTGACCTATATGATAAACTAGTTACTGCGAGGGAAGCCAAACATTTCAGTATCGTAACATTTCTAGATTTGTCAAAGGCTTTTGTTACCGTTAACCACAACATCTTACTTTCTAAGTTGAATCATTATGGATTTCGTGGTATTTCAAACCAATGGTTTAGAGGTTACCTTTCCAACAGGCTGCAGATAGTACAAATTGAAAATACACTATCGCCACCGGAACAAATTACATGCGGTGTGCCGCAAGGATCAATTCTTGGCCCTCTCCTCTTTCTGTTATATATTAACGACATCACGAATATAAACAAAATCTTGCAAATAATTCTCTTCGCAGACGACACAAGTGTTGTGTACTCTGATAAGAACATCTCTAATGTTTTCGATACTATGGGTAGGGGACTAGACGAGATTTATAATTGGCTGTCTTCTAATCGGTTGTCACTGAATATCAAGAAAACAAAGTATATGTTAATTAAACCCAACACGAAAATGCCTTCCGGAAATTTACCTTCACTGTTCATATCAGGCATCGAGATTGATATAGTTCAACAATTTAAATTTTTAGGTATCATATTCAACAGCACTTTAAATTGGACCGCTCATATTAATTATATCTGCAGCAAAGTGTCACGTAATGTTGGCATTGTTAATCACATCAAGAATTCTATAAATAAAAAATCATTATATATTTTATACTACTCGCTGATCTTTCCATACTTGTCATATGGAATTACCTTGTGGGGTAACACTTATCCAACTCATTTGTACCCTCTATCTATCCTTCAGAAACGTGCCTTGCGTATTATAACTTTTTCAAAAAAACGTGACCACACGGAGCCATTGTTTCGGAAATTAGAAATATTAACCCTTTCTCAGCTTAACCAGTACTGCCTTCTTCGACATGTCCATGCGTTCATTCACCATTCATATCGGCTTCCACTTAACTTTCAAAACTATTTTACTAGACAAGCTGCTGTTCATCAGTATCAGACAAGAACACGAAATATTAATTTATATCGACCCTTTCACTACTCCAATCTTTCCTATTATACTTACAAGACAGCGGGACCTCGAGAATGGAACAAAATACCCCCGCACCTAAAGACCATAAACTCATGCTCACTTTTTAAATCTAAGTTAAAACTATATCTACTTCATTTGTAAGTGGTTTCGCGCTCTTTCGCAAGTACAGCCTGGCCAGATTTAGATTTAGGTCACCTACCATGAGCAATAGAAATTAATACATGCCTGTTACTCTGGGATAGAACAAGTCCTTTGGACTTTATTCCCGCCTCGATGATGCTATTTAACAATCCATTCTTGCCTAAATTTTCCATTTATATAAAATTGATATGTAATATTGTATTTCCATGGTGAATAAATCTAATCTAATCTAATCTTACAGTAAAAGTTTACAGTGCATACAATAGTCCTGTTTAACAATTGGAATCTTGTACAAGTATCCAAAATGTAGGTGGATTTTTAAATCCACGACTCCTAGTTATATTTTCGTGTAGAACTTTTCCCATGCATATATAAGTCTTGAATTTCACGTAAAATCGACCATTGCCAAAACAAGACCATGGTCGCAGGAAATTGACATTTTTTCGTGGGCCGTATATTAACATGTTTTTCCTATTCGCTTCTAGTTATCCTCGGGAAAACACCAATTACACAGAATATGCGTTTTAAGTGCGATTTTTGTTTTAAAACAATTTATAGACCTGATCAACTCGGGAAATTCCAACTAAAATGAAGATGTCTAAAATATACACAACCAAATCTCCACATGATGGTATCGTGTGGTAACTGAATGGTAACCGCAAGAAAGGGCCCGGAACGGTACACCTCAGTAAAGTACCATTCAGTACTGACGCGTATCCACACAGTACCGCTCAGTAACTGGTCAGTTGGTTGGTTGGTTGATTTGATTGGGCACTCCATCGTATTACAATGGGCACAGGTCATACAGAGTATGCCGTGCAACCCGTTCCCCCACACCGCCATACACATGATCCCTCCTACCAATGACGCATAGCCATCGGTAAATCCCCATCAGTACTGATTGGATACCGTACAGTACATCAAGAAATCGGATTGAATAGTACTGCATGGTAGCTGTACAGTGACCAACCTGGTACTGTGCAGTACTGGTCAGTTACCTCTTGGAACCAGGCTGTTGCTAACTGACATGTACTGCTCAGTTCAGTGCAGTTCAGTTCTGAGCTGTGATTACCACACAAGAACCGTTCAGTCACAACTCAGTACTTGCATGTATGGTGGGCCTTTCCGTGCAGTACCGTACAGTATTGTACAGTTCAGTACAGGTCTGAAAAATTGCCTGTGTATGTTATTTCAAATCAGATGCTTATTATAATCTGTCATGTATTTTTGGGCAGAAAATTGCAAAAATAAATAAAAATCTATAAATTTTACTCAAATTCAGCCGCAAATGACAACACTATGATGGCGTTCTCATCTTGTGTCCCCCCATTTTCAGCTGGAACTTAACCCAAACTTTAACTGAGGTAGATTCCGTCACCTTATCAGGCTTAAAGAAAGCATTTACGAAATAGCACCGTCTCTCCCCCCTGCCGAGATACCCCATTCCCTCAAATCACCCTATGGAGTTGAAGAGATACCACAAACATATGTCAAATGAATCTTTATTAGTAATAGATATATATATACGAATCGATATACAAACTGTCCAATGGAAAAACAAACTCGTTAGGAAGAATATATTTTCTGAAAAAAATCTACGTTCGGTGCATTGGTTGTAGCTCGATTCGGTGGCGTATTGCACGTTACAGAGTTCTCTCCCCTTACTAAACCTTGTATTTTTGATAATCCTTATATCATATGCAATGTCATTGGCTTGAAACTTTATTTACTGGAACCGATCAAAATCTAACTGCCGTAACCGGTGCAAAACTAATATATGAAAATCACATATTTTGCTTTGTTTTTTCTTCAAGATTTTTTACACAAAACGAATTGAAGGGAAAAACTTAAGCTTATTTCTTGTGGATCAAACTTTAGCTGTACTTGTGTACTGTGAATTAACAAATTACTAGGGTGAATTCATTTTATTTTTTCCCAATCCAAGGATGCTAAACAGTATGCGATGGACGAAGTGTACAGGTGTTCTTTTAAAATACTGCTCTGATAACTGCGCTGAACAAAGAAATTGAAATAAAGAATATTGAAATAAAGAATATTGAAATAAAGAATATTGAAATAAAGTACAAGGTATACAGACACGCTGAAAGACAACTGATCGTCTCGGTTGTTGGCTCAGATTCACAGGGTGTTCTCTTCTATGAACTTCTGGAAAGCGATAGCACAATTCCGTTCATTATCGGAAGGCAAATGCATCTGGTCAAACTCGCTAAAATTCAACTGTGTATCACTCAATTCCATGAATATTACTCGTAACTTTAAACCTGATCGATATTCTAGTCACTACTCGGGTAGAAAATTTCGGCTTAGAAATCTTCAGACATTTTCTCGGGACTGCCTGACCGGAAAAAGAATTAATTGGTTTAGCCATGAATACACGTGAAGTCAAATGCACGGATACGGACTTGCATTGTGGGTAAATTGAGATATCCTCACCATTCCTATTTTGGAAGAATGGTATACATTTCTTCAAAACTGATCATTCCATCACCGGAAGTGTCCTTAGCTTTGATCACGTCCTTGACCTCATCTAAGGTGGTCTTATATCCGCCCGCTTCCATGTGTGCCATAAATTCTTCGACGTTAACCTTGCCGCTGCCATCTTTGTCCATCTCATCGAACGCTTTTCGGAGATTGCTTTCACTGCAAGAAGAAATATGGATGCTCGTTTAATTACGACCAATTAAACAACGGGATAGAGGGAAGGGCGAGTACCCCGCACTACCAATAACGTGAGCAAACCAAGGGAGCCACATTCGTAAATTAAGAAGACATTGCGTGGGATATCACCCAAAGGACAGCAGCAAAATTCATGAATTCCATGATTACGGAATCACGCTTTTGGAAGGCTTCCTAATGAAAGCGGAAGACCTACCCGTTTCTGACTATTGCGAATGCAAATTCTAAATATGATCATCGATACATAGTTACAATGATTACAATGATTACAACGATGTTGCCACATGAAACCAACATGAAACCAACATGGAATTCATGAAACTCCTGTTCTTGGACCCAGAATATCCCTCGAAATCCTGTAGATTTGCTGTTGATAATTCACACAGAGGACCAGGACAACATAAACAGTGTGCAGCGGCCGTTTCATCGACTTCCTCTATTAATGTCCCTGCCCCCGATAGTTTGTTCACGTTGATGACCTGGCTGTGACAAACGAACACACCCCACACGCGAGATTCTGTTTGAATCCAACCTAACAACCCATTCAATTTTGCGAAGGAGCGAACTACTTTTCTTATGCTCACTCACAGCAACGGTTTAAATAAACTTTAGCGCATTCATTGTATGGCTATGTCACAGATTTATAAAAGACTTGAAAAGTGACCAGAACGGTCGACGAATAGCGCTTTTAATACTGGATTATGTCACTTCCGGCGGTGTGCCGCTCGGGCGAGAAACCTGTACAAGAATCTGACCGATGTCTGGGGCATTATGCCCCAGTTGGCTGGTTGACAGATCATATGGGGCCCCATATACTATGGTAAAGATATATTCTTCTATAGTTGTCATCGAGAGGATTTGGGGTCGATCATACACTGAAAGAAATAGGGTAATCCTAGTGAAGCTTGAAGGGGAATCCAGCAACGGTACCTTCCACGAGACCTAAAGTGAATCAATAGGATGCCCTAGGGGAGCACCAACAGAATCCACTGGATGCAATTCCCCAATTCTCTCGGTGTTATTAACAAATCATGAATGTGAACAATGGTTTTCTACTATACGCTCCTGTTCTCGGTCTCGATAGGAATGTTCTGATTAATAATAACTTCGCATAATTTGGCAAATATTATTAGAAAATGATAAATCCCCACAAGAATTTCAGCTCAATGTGCATGCGTGGATAGTAACAAACCTGTGTTGTCCTTCACATTGATTATTCATCATTGTACATCCTCGCGTTGATTCAAGAACTTGAGGGATACCGCATAACATTTCCAACAAAAGCGATAGCATTCTTCGGGTGACGATAAATATAACTGATGTGAAATATGACATCGATGGCATGCAGAAACTTAAGATTCGTGTGGATTTTACTTAACAAAGACGACCCATGTTAGACACCAAACAACAGACAGGCGAAGATCTCCATGGGGTATATTGTCGAGAACCAGGGGTATCTAACTGCCAGATACCCATTCCGGCATCATATTGAATCCTCTGGGGAATCGTTTCGAACCCAGAGGGAACCCACCCGAGAACCTGGAGTCCAGCGCCTAGGTACCCATTTTAGCATCATGGTGAATCTCCTTTTTCTCTATGTAATTGCGGTACCTGGCAGGTCCTTCTCGCACTGATGCAAGCATAAAACAAATTTCAATGATTTTCTGATTATTTGGGGGCCAAAGTGACATTGACCGATATGGATCGTATCACTTATTCATAGGGTGATTTCGCGGTTTCATATAAGGATCAAAATACAAGAAAAATAGTTATATTGCCTTTTAGTTATACATACTTTAACTCAGATCTTGGCTTTTGGCTCACGACTTTCAGGAATTCATCTAGGCTGATAGTCTTACTGTCGTCCGCATCAAGGTCCTTGAATATATGCTGTTGAATGAGAAGACAAGGCAAGTCAAATGGGAAATGTTCAGAATACAGAAGGGCAGATTATTTTACTATTCACTGTGAAACTGCAGATCAATTAGTGATCTGAATGGGTTATTTCCACAACGTCAAAAGAAGTGATATTTGACATACATTAAGTATATTTATAAATGTTTGCGAATACCACCCAAATGTTTTGTAAATGTATGGTTTATGCATGACATTTAGTATATTTGTATATGTTTGCGAAAACCTCCCAAATGTATTGTAAATGTATGGATTATGTATGGCAAATTTGACCAAAAGCATTTGCCATGCATAAACCATACATAAACCATGCATTCACAATACATTTGGGTGGTATTCGCAAACAATTACAAATATATTAAATATATGATAAATACAACTTTTTCTGTAGTGTTCGTTGTTTTGTGCAACTACGATGCACAGAACCCTGGACCCAACGAGTCTCGGGGTATGATAGGTATAGAATGGGTATCAATTATGCTATGGTGACCCGATAGTCATAACAGTACTTTTAGCCAATTCTACGGTGGTAAGAGTCGATGTTACGATGGTACGATGCGATGGTACGAGGCGATGACACGATGTAATAATACGATAGAACGATGAAAATTTCTCCATCGCAACGTGCCATCGTCGACCATCGTATCATCATACGATCGTATCATCATATCATCGCGTTTCGGAAGAGTTGCCAAAGTCGCTTGAACAACAGAAAGTCATATTTAAATTATATTAAATGATCGTGTTAATTATTTCATCGTACCATCGTGCTATCGCGCCATCACGCCATCGTATCATCATGCCATCGTCTAAAAATAGGACGGTAGCACGTTAGTATTACACGGCAGGTATCAGCCATCAAATTAAATACTCTCATATTCTAATTCGTATCTTTGTCGCCTTATTCCTAACATATACTGGAATATTGTGTTTGCATTTCCTAGGTTTTCTTAGGTTAGGTCACTTGGGTGAAACTGAATTATACGCGGCCGTATTTCAAAGAAATGTCCAGTGGTCCATAGGAGGAAAAAAGTAAAACAAACATTCACTTAAGTTGAGCAGATTCTTCTGAATTCAGTCATTGAATGTTACGATTGATTCGAGGCACAACCTCCCCACAGAGCATGCTCCGTTTCACAGGCTCACGCCACTATGACTGCCACGAGCAGCGTTAGATTTTTACGACGTGGGTTATGACGTATAGGAAGAAACCGCGCTCACACGGTTCAGTTTCAATCTGACCGAACAAGTCCTTCAGTTTTGCACATGATCGAGCGAACTACTACTCATATCCTCTTGTCAAAAAAACAACGAGGAAAATAATCTCTACACGATTCATTTTAACGCTAGGTCAACATAGGTATTATGCAGAATTGAAAAGAAATCGGAGTGTTTTACAAACATCGACTATGTAGGAGGTCACTTCCGGTGGGCTGCTGCTCGGGCGAGAATCTTGTCCGAAAATCTGACTGATGGCCGGGGTATTATCGACGGCACTGTTAGTCTACAGATGTATAGGAGCTGGTAAATAACATACAAACAATTTCTGTTGACATTTTAAATATTTTATCATTTTCTTTGTGTAAGTATTAAATGTGCTCCTAGAACTGAAACACCAATTACTGTGTGTAAGGTAAAAATTGGTTGTTTTTCTAAAGGCCAGGTAAGGTAATAGACTTGGTCAGTCGTGGCTATTTGTCAGGGTAGCTGTGTGTCCATTGGGGTTGAAACAAAATTATAAAGGTTATGAAACGCCCATTGCGACCGGTAAAGTTTTTGGTTGTAAAGGTGAAGCATTTTGTCAGCTTATGGACGGGCAATTATATTCTCAGGAACCAGTACTGCATGATGTGCAGTTTGATCTGTCGTCATTAAAAGGCGTCGACGATGTTATGTGAAGCCAATCACAGCGATAGTGGGCAAAGTTCAAACCTGCCTAATCCCTGCATTTAACTCCCAATGTTGTACTGATTGCTACTGTAAATATGGTGCATACTCCATGTAAAATTCAAGAGACAATGCATATGTACAATAGGCAGTCTGAGGACAACAAGGTGTCTAGACTCGAGCCTTTTCAGTTGAATTTAAGACTCGGACAAAAGCTGCCTATATGGAGTATCTACTGTCTGCGTGCCTGATATATGCTCTTCACGCGGAGGAAATAAAGGTAATAATAATAAATGTTAAGAGTGAGTGAGTGAGTGACCTCGTTTTCAACCTTGTTTCCGTCATATCACGACGGTGCCTGCATGTGCCAGAACACGTGAGTACTCACAGTTCCTATTACCCTGGACACTGATCAGCCCAGCCAGTACAGCACCCAGTCACCAATCCAAGTATTGACCGAGCTTGACGTTGCTTAACTTCGGTGATCTGACGAGAACCGTTGTGTCCAACGCAATCGACATGTTAGGCCCGCGATGTGATAACAAGCGCTGGATGAGCCCAAAGACCTCCATCGAGGCAACAGGGTCAGTAGGGAAATAGTACATCACAGAATAACATAGGGCCGGATGCCAAGCTCAATTTTGCACTTATTGGACGTTAACTTCACCAATGATAATTAACCTGAGATTGAGGGTTCCCCGCTAGCATGTCCAGCCAGGGATGTGGAAGTCACATTCCCCGCAAATAATATTTCTTTGATTTTACGTGCTTGAAATATTGGGGGTATGGAATAGAGTATATTGATGGAAAACCTGGAATACTGCTTGAGACATTAGGCCCCTTCCCACCCACACCTCCCCCTGAGAGGACGCCCCCACCCAAATCAACACGTTAGCGGCAGAAATGAGACCCTGTGTGCCTAGTTTTACCAACTTGCTTGTGATTTTATGCTATAGGCCCTACACATCAACACTTCATATTTTGTATGTGTACAGTATAGCATCCTCATTGACAGAATCCTCTACAAAACACATCTGATTTTACCGACACTTCGTTCTGATCTGTCTCAGCATCATGTGCGGATTCAATGAGCTCGGAATAATTTTGTATACTGGTGTTACAGGTCACCTTCACCATAATGTATCAATTACCATGGATTTGTACATGTATCACATTCATATTGAATGGTGATGGCTGATGAGAATATTGCCCATATGGAACAAATGGCTGGATTCCAGCGAATAAAAAGTTCATGTTAATCATAAACATACGATTAATAATATCAAATAATTATGTATATTCCTTGTCGACATCAATATAATACAGACAATATTATGACTGAATCATGGTAACAGATATTCAAGGGTATATATGTCTGCACTAAACTGAAGGAGAACCATGATGCGTATTATATTATGTTGTAAAACTTCACTTGCTAATCTCGATTATGTTGCTTATTGTGAAAATAAATGAAGTTATGAAAATAAATTTAGTATGATTGCCCATTACCCTCAAATTAGAAATATCTTCAGCAGCCAATCATAATATATAACACCATGGTATTGTTGTAATATCATCCAGGTATTGATCTTTGGTTAAGAATGTAATGAGATACATATACCTGTTCTTTGTGTTATTCTGTATGCAGTTCATTCTGTATGTATTTTATACATGTACATATACCAGAAGTGGAATTGAAATTTGAATAAAATAATCAAAATATGTTCGGTTTTACCTCTACTCAGGAAATGAAGTCTTTGTTTCTAGAAGCTAAATCATTTCAGACACATTCAAGTTCTCACCTGGTCAAGGGAGATAATTTTGTAAAAAAAAAAACAAAAAAAAACAAGTATAGATCCACACTGGCGCAGACCAGAAAGTTTTATGACCTTTGATGATATTTGTGGAGCATGCTGCAGGACTTCAACTTTCATGAATCTGATATTATCCACACAATCCCATTCTACATGATATTTTTGCCATAGCACCGATAAACTAGATCCCTTCATTTATGTGGTCTAGATTCAGGAGCTATTGGGAGCTGCAGGTTTTGTAAAAGTTAGATCCAATTATTCTGAGAGAAGGAATGAAGTCCGGCATGGTTGTTTTAAGTTAGAACTGGGCATCCTTGAAAATGTCTGACCGATTGACACATGTATCACTCTGCCGGTGGTCATTACATGCGTAATGTTTATTTCCTGAGGAATCAGCTGATATCCAATGTGGAGGGGGGGGGGGGGTTGTGGCCAATCACTGACTCTGATTTTCACCACCTCTGTCATTCCACACCTTTCTGACACAGCTGAACCAATCAATAGTCTGTTTTGGTTTTTCCATTTCATCCAGTACATCCATTGTGTAACAGTCCTGTTGCATCTGATATCAGAAGTGCTAACCCTGCAAGTTGGAATCAATTGTATACATATTTAATATCAAAACTCACTTCATTGAAAATGGTTATGGCCTTCATTATATTTCATTCTTTCGTCATACACAACAAGATGAAATCCATCATACCAGTTCGCACCTTTCATACGTGTACTTAATAGAACTGGAACCTGACCATGTTACAAGAATTTGCAAAAGTGTGAAATGAGAACTGAGTACTATGAGAACTTAATCCAATCTATGAGTGATCAATAATATGAATTCTGAAGAACGATGATGGATCTTGACCACTGGTTGGATTGGAGTTCATGTTAGTAGCATGAGCATGATAATAATCCAGTATATCATAATCTAGAACAGGGTTGTTTATATCAGTAACTTCTCTATGGAGCAATATTTTGACAAACGAACATTAAATCACAAAAGAGAATATGTATACTGTGTTTGAGGAATATTTCTGCCTCCCCAATGGAAGGCGAAATTTTAATGAATGGTATGTGTTTTCCGTGTGTCTGATGTCCTCCTTGCAAAGACAAGAACATTTTCTATGTAATTTATTATTTATTGATATATTTATTGATATATTTATTGATTTTCTTTTTGTCTAATTGTCTTCTGTTCAAGTCATTTGGCATCGGTAAAACCTGAAATGTATATCATGATCTCCTTATTTCATCTAGTCATACTGTCTGTTTGGTTCCAGATCACGGGGCTGAACAAAGCATGTGAAATGTGATCGTATGGCAAATAAATGCCCAGTGGTATGTCCAGGGCTTAAAACTATAAAAAAAAAAATAAAAAAAAAAATATAAAAAAATTTGGGAAAGGTTCCATCCATGCTAATAGTAAAAAATCTCAATGATGTAGGCCTACATGTGGAATGTAGACACTCCTTTGTTACAGCTACAATTCAGAATAAGTTTTCAGAACATTATCAGGTTTTAACAAGCAAATTATTCTTCATCAACAGGTGTCACAGCACACAAAGTGGATGTCACTAAATGTTAGGATAAATGAAAAGAAAAGTATATGTATATTATTTATCAGCTTTATTAAATAAGTTTACAGACTCACGCAGGTAGATCAAGTTGGTGCTTCTGCAAAATCAAACCATTATTCAACTGCCAAATGCCAAGATAAATAGCCCCCCGCCCCCTCCCCCGGAAATATAATTTATCAGCAAAATTTAGAATAACTGTTTTCAAACAACCAGGCTGGTGGATATCATCAACTGAAAGAAAACAAGTATCAGTAAAATCAGGGCATCGTCGATTGTGCTGTTGTCTTCCGGTCAGTCAGTCAGTTTGATATGCAACAACAACAACTTAGACTATTTGGTTGGCTTCGACATAAGTCATCAGCCGACAAATACTTTACGATATATAGAAATGACGGGTGGTGTACTATGAATCATTGAGTTGTAATGACATCAAATGGCGACAATAAACTTACCAGAAAAACGGCAAAAAATCGCATTGTCCGTCTCTACAAGCTGGAGGGCCGCCATGTTAAATCTCCCGGTGAATGGGAGGTGGAACCCGACTACAGAAGCAAGGCCCACTGCAATGCATTGCAATGGGGAACCCCATTATTTCAATTGTGTCCAACAAAAGTGCCTCAAAATTTCGTCGGGAACCGTGACAATCCCTATTGGAAATCCTATGAGTCGTGGGTTCCCCATATGACAATTATTTGGCGGGAGATTTCACGTTGCGCTCCTAGACCTCCGTCTGATCGACGGAGGTAAAAAAAAATGCAACAGGGTGAAGCGTCATGTCTGGCTATATGGTAGGATGCTTCGGTGATGCAGCAATATCAGGAGGCGGCATTAGGACCGCTCGGTCGGATGTAGATTCACCGTCGTGATAGGAGTGAAAATATATCCTATTCACTCGCTTAATTATCAGTTAATATGGTACTGTTATGGAACTTTCATATGCACGACCTCTGTCAACCGTCTCATGCAGTAGCACGCTGTGGTATTATGTGGTCACTATATCTTATTTTAAGGATGCTCGCTGGTGGTTTTTGGCTTTGGCAGCCATTTGGCCTCTTTTTCCTATTGGGTTATCTCCCTTTCCTAATTTAAGAGATAGGGATTTCCTTTAAAAGCCTTCTAGCCGAGAATTTCCACATCAACATCCATCCAATTTGATAAATTTTGATAGACATTGTGATTATCTGCAAATAGTTAGAATATAGTTAGAATATATGAAAAAGTTAAATACTATTACTATGAATTTTTCATTAATATGCTTCAATACTAGGGCTATTCCCTATATTTTCTGGGTTATCAAATTGAGCATGGGTCAGTCCACTTAATGTTGCCTACAGCTAAAAATTATGCACACCAACCTATATATATTTTGTTTTCCTCATTACACAATTGTGAATGCAACACACATTATTCCAAAGTTAATTACTTTGATTTACCACCAGCGGACATCCTTAAACCTTTACATGTACACTACAGAAGAGAACTCTGAATGTATAGCAGGTGCTATGGCTTGGGGGACTATTTCAATTTAAAGTATTCAAATCATCCACAAAAGAAAATGAATATAAATGGATATATATGTGTATGACAGGTATATGGTGATGCATAGACGAAAATATTTTGATTATTTTGAATTCATCATTCACATTATATACGGTGCAAATAGGAAAAACAAACATACAAGAATAGTTCAACTTGACTCAACTTAAGAATGCTTCAACTTAATTCTAACTTTTCAGATAGAAAGATTTTGTGATTATTTCAGGTTCGCCCGCCCATGAGCGAATATCTGGGTATTTAATCTCATTTAATCAAACTTATTCTTCGATGTTTTTCTATAATTGTATGGCTTACCAGACACACTCATATACATAGCATTACTCGGTGGATACTTCATGCAGAAAGATATTGCCTGAATCTTTGTGCCGCTGAAAAGGCTCAAGTCCAGACACATTGTTGTCCCCAGACTTTACTATTGTATGCATTATCTTGTGATTCTTACATGGAGTATTAACCCATTACTACTCACACAATGCCATCTTCCCATTCAGGTGCAGAAAAAAACTTGCCAGTCGGGTTTCGTACATAGCAAACTTCCCACGATTAATCTTCACGTTATGAGATCGTGAAATCTTTACCCAGGGCATTCTCATTCCTGGGGTCTTGTACCGCTACGGAGTTTTCAGCAATTGACTGTAATTATGTTGGGGCTATTCAAGTCTGTTTCCTTTCTTGATATCGAGTCTATATAACTCTTGAGCATCAAAATCGTAAAATATTGCTATTGAGAATATTTCTGTTCATCTGGTTTTTTTTTTTACAATGAATAAATGAATGAATCTTTATTTAAACTCGATAATTTCATAAGCCATGGCTTGTTTACATGAAATTCTAACATGCTCCACGCTACAGCCGTGCGCTGATTGGTCCAGACCTCAAAACATACGGAGATTATCACACGATAATCTTCATTTGTTTGTTATGATCCGTTTCATTCACGTGCCGATCTGGTGACGTCTCATTCTTGTGACGCAGTGCTACAAAGCTGAGCGACGATTGACTGCATTCACTGCGCAGCGGGCGGAGTTAACACTGCTGCAGCTCTTGAACGGACAGCACGCGCGAGCATGACCTGCAAACCAGTCACGAAAATTTTGCATCAAAACGGGATAAATTTGCAGAAAATTTGCCATTCCGCTTAAGAAATAAGGAAATACATGTAGTTATCATTGTGCATGTTAGAATGGCGTTAATGACCTTAGAGAATATTATCGTGTAATTTTTCGATGTTTAGTTTTAGACCTCATCAAAAAACCTCGCGGCCACGCCGCTCGGTTTTTTAATTGACGGTCTAAAACTAAACCTCGAAAAATTACACGATAATATTCACTGAGGCGGTCATTAACTCCCAAGTCGAGTATTATAACAATAAACAAAGATAATACAACAATACATTTCAGGAGAAGAATAACACTGCAAATAGAGTTTAAACTAAGCGGATACTAAAATAATTCAACACAAGAATACTAAAAAGAAACTAGGGTCGAACATAATAACTTAAGTAGATTTGTTAAAACTTTTCAGTTTGAATTAAAATAATCCAGTATATTAATTACTAAACAAAATAATAATAATAACAATGCAAATAGATATCAAATCAAGTGGATACTAAAATAGTTCAGTATAAGAATTACTAAAAACTGACAGGTCAAACTAAAAAAAAAGTAGATTTGATAAACTTTTACGATAGACTAAAATAATTCAGTCTAAGTTAAACAAAATGATTCAGTCTAAGCCAAACAAAAGTTAAGTAGATTTGTTAAAACGTTCATGGAATAACTTAACACAGGCTTTCTTAAAACTATTGAGACTGGGAGACTATCTGATGGTGTCCGGAAGAGAGTTGAAAGTAGTGGCACCGTGAACGCTAAATGAACGCTTGATTCACAATGAGAGAATAAACTGGTGTTTATTGTTGGGCAAAGGTAAAATGCGACACCCGACCCGCGTTTCCCCCGCCCTCATGTCCAGATCAATCTTCTTGGTGTGTCCGCACAGCAATCTGACACAATAGAGAGAATCATGTGACAAAAGTTTGATTACATATGTGTCCATTACTTCACGATTGGCAGAGTTCGGGGTATGTTAGGTCTTAATCCGAACACGGAGATGTTTTCGCGAATGTCGAGGTTTCACATTTATATGGTATCCCTGATGGACAGGATTCACGTGATCTAGTCACCTGACCTTCTGACAGCAGCGAATGTGACGTACCATGTACACTCGCACTCCGCGTGCATGGTTGTTGATGTTCAAAATCTGAAACACGTGGATACGACCGACAAGCTCGTTTAACGTGGAGATAAGCAAATATGGACTTCGAACAATAGATTATGCTTAGAAGCGGTTGGGGGTACATGTAACTGGGCACTAAAGAATGAGCAGATAGAAGTATTTGGATCGCCAATATACGGAGGGAGAGTCAGTTTTGAATAAGAATCCCCACGACTCTACATTTTGCCGTAAAATATCGAACCACGGAGAGTGAATGGCATAGCAACGCCAGGCGTTAGCCAATGGAATCGCTGTTCTTAACGATCCAATCGCTTGTCCACTTACTCCATTATCCGTCGGGGATAGTTTCGCGAAGGCTGTTATCATAAAAACGTAAAACATCGACCTTCTTACAAACATCGCCGTGTTCGAGTTGTATTATGTCTGCTAAAAATAGAGACTAGAGTTATTTCACAGTATACGTGATGTAGAAAATGTGCCGAGACATTTATTTTGTTGTGGTCACTTTACTTAGGGCGAAATGTTTTCCTAGTCCTGTCCATGTTCCTACTCTATACGTTGTCGCTTGAAGAAGGTAACTATATATTTTGGTCAAAATGGCTCAATATCGGCAAAGAGACAATGGAACCAAATTATCACCAGTGTAAGGCATTCTGTGAAAGCTATATAATGTGGTAGATTCTATGTATTGTTGGCACTTGTGGGGTGTCCACAAGTAGGAGTAGGTGGGAACTTGGTGGAGTTCCATCAATTATTTATTATATACTTCCATGCTTGAACACAAGATAGAATTATATTGCTGTGTCCAAACTGCACGGTTCTGGAGTGCCAACAATGTGTCGACAGTAGCACTGTCTATTGCATTATGACCGGTGAACAGAAAAGCTCGATAGATCGGTCGAACCATTATTCGCAAGATCAACCACCAATAGACCGAAATGAGTTAGCCATGACACTGTCTTCTCAAATATTATAGCTACATGTACATACATTCCGTGTCTGGTAATCATCATCTAGGTCAGAGATTAAGGTTTCACCGAATTGACATTATATCAGTTGCAAAACACTTCATATCCATGCATTTGCATAAAACTTAGATAAATCGCAAATTGCGAAGACCGACCAGTATATTATCGAGGGAGAACAGATTGCAAAAAGGGGCCAAAATTGTAATGTATCACACAATCCACAGAGGCTTGTAGTTGGTCAGTTATTAATTATGATATTAATATTTATATATACTCTCCTCCTACTCTATTATAACAGAGTAGGAGGAGAGTATATAAATATTAATATCATAATTAATAACTGACCAACTACTAGCCCCTGTGACGCAATCCTTCCTTCAGCAGAACCGGTGACGCAGACCACACGTGACTACGCTCTGTAGCATCTATACTTACACAATTCAGTCAATGGCGACATTAGCTGGCGAATCTGCATGCAGATTCGATCAATAATTACGACAATGGTGTCATTAAAGTGGTTGCTATTGCAAGTATATCAAAGATTTAGTCATACATCATATGTGATATATTTTTGTCTCAAATAAGTTCTTGTTTAAGTCTTGACAATATTTTTTTTTTTAGTAACATGCTATTCAGACGTGATTGTGGCAACTAATGATTTAATTGGCTTAATTGCGACAATTAAGCCATCAGTAGTTGCAACAACGCTCTCCACACAGTGGTTGACCAGCATTCCCTAAGCCTAACAATCGTTTGGAATGATATGATAGGCCTTACAGTGGCATGCGAACTAGCTAAGATTCATAGCGTCTCCCTTCCCTCACCGCTATGCCGACGATAAATACATTACCCTGGTGGTAACTCGAACATCTCCATGGCGCACTTATTATTACCTTTGCGCTCTATTGGACCTTCATTAACTTGAGAAAATGGGCCGCCATGAATAAAAATACCATAATCGATGTTGTGATAATTCCCTGTATACACGGGGTCTGTTATGACGGAAATGCCCATCTTCTTGACCCTCGATTTCAGGTGATTTTGAGGCTCCATAGGGCTAATTTTAACGTCTGTAATTAATTTTTTACCGACGAATGGCCATTTAGTCGCCATTTCTGTATTTTTATTCATGGCGGCCGATTTTCTCAAGTTAATGAAGGTTCAATAAAGCGCAAATGTAATAATAAGTGCGCCATGGAGATGTTCGAGTTACCATCAGGGAAATGTATTTATCGTCGGCTTAGCGTTGAGGGAAGGGAGACGCTATGAATCTTAGCTACATGCGAACAGGTATTTCGATTATCGACCCAGACATTTTTAAAGAACGAAAGTCATACACTGAATATAGTGTTTCTCGCCTATATACATCAAGATAATATATATGTACAACACGCATAATGCGATACTGATCATTTCGTCAAACGTTCAATATACATTAATTATATCAGGTCATTAAGGGCAGATAAATTATTGATATTAACGCAAATATTAATGCAAATTCTGCCATCTTACGTCTAAGTTAATGTAAATATAGTTGAGCTGTATTTCAAACACGTGTTGAGCACACTGGTTTTGTACTTCGCATGTGCGATAACTATTCTCATTCATGGCATGTATATGCCTAAAACACATTTCAATGTATTGTGACCGCCTCCAGCTACGCGTGGACGCTTGGCTGTTCATCTGTACGTTTAGATTTTCTTCGTGTCAGCCTGACCTGGATAGAGAACACGTGCCCTGGATAGAGATTACACGGTTGCATGAATAATAACATCGGAATGATGTTGGCGGGAATGTTTAATACGCATTAATTTGCTTCTTGCTATATCGCTATTTAACAAGATGTTTTTAAACGTCTTTATCCAAATGCGGTTTACTTCCATACATGGGAATCCTCGCACATTTGCTTAATCTAAAATAGTCACATATATAATCAATCTTGTAGTGACTCGTACAAATGCTGTGTAAATGTAGCAATGTGAGGAAAAAGTTACATCACTCTATAAATCATTCATATCCATCAGTAATTCGAAATTAAATTCAAATCGCACAGAACGACTGGGAGCATATGGATGTATGCACACGCAGCCTAAATTGTGTGATATATATATTTTTTTTAACTGAATCGCCGATCGACAGATTTACCTCAACCAATGTGACAGTTACTTTTTATCTTAGATTTCAATATAAATTCAAGAGAAAACGCTTATAAAACCAGCACATCTCCGACCCGGAGAAAATTATCTCCGACCCGCGGAAATGCATCTTCGACCCGGAGAAACTTATCTCCGACCCAGAGATACATCTCCAACCCGGAGATAATTGACCAATGTGTTGCAGCAATCGTTGCTGCCATTTGTGAGCTCGACTCTCATGGGTCAATTATCTCCGGGCCGGAGATGTATCTCGGGGTCGCAGATGTATCTCGGGGTCGGGGATAATTTTCTCCGGGTCGGAGATGTATCTCGGGGTCGAAGATAAGTTTCTCCGGTCGGAGATGTATCTCCGGGTCGGAGATAATTTCTCGGACGAAAAAATTATTTTCACCCATGTCCTAGCTATGCTTCCGTAAGCGTTAGATACACATACTAGAGTTATGAATAACAATAAATAAACGTCAAAAAGCTGCCTGTACATAAATAAATGATTACACAAGAAATTTCCACTGGTAATTCTAGAGAAAATCTTTTAACGGAGCATGGATATCTGGCGGATGTCGAATTTTACTAACTGATGTTCCGATGTATTTATGTCAACATCTAATACAAATAAATCCTATGATGATTGACGAAATGTACCGCACAGAAGAACTGGTAGCGCAGACCAGACGTGACTTCTCTCTCAATGGTGTGGTTGACCAGCATTCCCTAATTTTATGATAACACTAATAACAGGTCAGAGCAAAGGACTAACTGGGATATATATCCCACTTGGGATATTAAATCCAAGTTTGGATATTGAAATATATCCTAATTGGGATAGTTTGACCGATTTCCATACTAAACGGTAATGGCGAATTTCGGCATCTAAAGTACAAAAACAAGATAGAATTTAGTTCACAAAACTGCCAATGCGACTGTATAACTTTGCTGACTTTTTCTCTTTGAACTTATTCTCTCTGATATTGAAATTACGTGCATTATTTATTCGTGTTGTTGCTGCAGTATACTTCCCATCAATCACCACTGTTGTATGTTTTTAAACAAACAGAATAACTAGGAGAATATGCCAGCTTGAAAATATGGAAGTATAAAAAAAATATCCAAAGTTGGATATTTTATCCCACTTGGGATATATATCCCAGTTAGTATATTTCCCTGACCTGTATAACAGGCATGCGAAAAGGTATTTGGATTATCGTCGCGGACATTTTTAAAGGACGAATGTCAGGTACCGAATGCAGTATTGGACGCCAAGGCACAACTGGACATATATCATTGCACTCGCGAGTCCCGTAGACTCAAAAAGGATAGCCATCATAGTGGAAAGGGTGTGGCAGTTGACCGGGAAAAAGTGTACAATAGGAAGACAGACATGTCATATAAAAGGACACTATCTACAAATACGCTACATTCCTTTGTAGTAAAAAGACTGTACATGAAAGTATTGTGGTCAATTCGGATGAACAGTAGGCCTAAATGACCGGTGTTTATACGGGCGTATCTTTCCAAATCTGTTACCGTTATGTGGAGAAGGTGCATTGTTACTGAATAACGTGTATCAACCAATACGGAGTGCACACGATAACTTTGAAATAAGTTCTTGAAAAGCGCAGAAATTACGTTTTAATTAAAATTATTTGCTCCGTCGACTTTATTATTTAATAATTTAACAGGTCAGGGAAAAGGACTAACTAGGATATATATCCAATTGGGATAAAATATCCCACTTTGGATATTTTTTTTATACTTCCAGTTTTCAAGCGGACATATTCTCCTAGTTATTCTGCTTGTTTAAAAACATGCAACAGTGGTGATTGATGG
>JAVTVY010019801.1:0-78708 GCA_036873755.1 Hanleya hanleyi | reverse complement strand
AGTCCATGTATGTTTGACAACTTACAGATGAAAGTAAAACCTATTTTCTAGGTCCATAGTCCACTCCATTTTACTTATTTCTTCTTTTCTCATCGTTTATCTTCAGTTCAATACAATGCTGTCTTCTACTCGCTGTGAGGCATGTTATGTATTTCATCAACTTTATTGTAATGTAACTTTATAAGGGGAGAGATGTTAATATAGGCCATGCCTGTTCACCAAGTATTCCATATTTATAGCTCATTTCAGTTACTCACAAAGCTATTCAGTATGTGAAAGTCTGTATAGTTACCCCAATAATTCAATCACCGGAAGTGCAGCAAATATGACTTATATCTGGAAATATTCTTCATGGCACCAGCTACAAAGTGTCACATTTGTCATTATGTGATTTTTCTTCAATTTGAATGAAGAATGAGAATGCTACTTTTTCTGTGTGTTTGAATAACAGAGTTGGAAAGTGAACTTCCTGTGATTGAATTATTAGGGGAATTACCATAGTTTGGTTCTGGAAGACGTGATGAAATATTAGTAACTTACAAAAGATGAAGACTCGTCTCAATCCTGCTGGAGATCCAAATTTTGTCTTACTGTGAGCTGCAAGTAGCTGCAAGTAGCTGTTTGGAGTGTTGAAGTCTCTCGTAATCTGCGAACCTGGTGGTGATTCTAGCAGCTCTAGTCAGTTCTTTGGTCAGTCTTCTGGTGCGATCTTTGCACTATTCATGACTATCAAAAGAAAACATTGGAAGAACATATCATCACCTCAATTACAGGAGAGTGAATGAAGATCAGAACTCCATCCACATTTTCATGGAATTTTCTTGTCCTTTTTGAAATTTTGGCTTCTTTTGAAGTAAATTTTCATGATAATAATCATTTTCGGAGTGGTTCCAATTGGAAGGATGATCTGTCATTTGAAGGCAAGTTGCTGACTAAATACATGCACTTAACTCTGAATGTATCAAACTCATACTTCAGTCATTAAATCATTGTATCAGGCAATTTAAATCTTCTACCTCATGTATATGTAAGCTTACATAGTTACATGGAATTGAACATATCCAACTACAGTTTGTTATAATTGTTCACCTACATATACTCAAAAACAGATCCCGTCTTCTACGTGTCTGTCTTCATGTTAAACATCCAGATATTCACTCGGTACCATGGACATAATATTGACAGTACCAGTACTTTATCATCGATACAGAACGAGATCAGGCAGGCTGCAGTACCTATATGAAGTAAACTCAGTCCATGAAATGCAGCACATTGATCCTATGAAACACAGAAACAATGTATGATAATAGATAAATAGTTAAATATACAAAATAAGAATCATTTATTTGTGTATATGTGGCAGGGAATTTTGGTTTGAGAAATTTGATGATGTCAGAGTTCCAGTTTGCTGAGTTTAAATTTTCTCTCAAATTTCAATGATTATGAATTATTATGTTGTCTAGAATTGAAATACGTAGTTACATATTTATGACTCTCAAGATGTTCAAGGGTCTCACCCAAAGTGGAAGACAAATTTCCAGGTCCATGGAAACTTTCTTTTTTTTACTGCATTGACACATTGATGATGAAGCTCAGCCTGAAATAAAATCTTTGTAAAATGAGACAGGGTATAAAGTGTGAATATAGTTTGTGAATATGGGAAGGGGGGGTGTAGAATTACAGCAGGAAATCGTATTTGAGAGAGCTAGAACTAATAAATAAAATTCAAGGACAACACTATCTTTCTCAAGGATTTTCATGGCACAGACTCTCATCAATATTGAAATTTCAGCACGACAAAACAAGAATATTTTAACAGATTAATACTCACTCTACCCCTCCTGTGTCACTACACCTCCAGTCATCATGTTTATCCATATGACCAAGTTTTGCTGGTGTGTGAAGACCTAACTAAGATAATGTGAGTGTCCATTTCTTGGCACACCTTATACACAGAACTTTGGTAAAGTGTTCTTCTGTGATTGTGTTCATTCATTTATGTTAACTGTATTGCTGATCTGCAAAGACTTTATACCTTGATCAATAAATTTTATTCTTATCTACAGTTAGTTTTAAGGTGTTCTGTCTTCATATTGTCTTTCCACCATCAAATTTTATTTGTACAGATTAGGGTACTCAGTGCACTATTCTAACATGTCTAATGTACTTTGTCATACAGGGATACGGTACTGCACATTCAGCAATATTTTCATTATGATCTCTTCACAGACCCACACCTCTTAATCGATGAAGGAATTCATGATCATTTCAGTTTTCACTTTAATAGTTCAGTTTTATTTTTCGAGAACTCATCAAACATGTCAAATGGCTTCACTCTGACAGCAGCAGTGCTCAGCTGAGATAATCCTCACAGCTTGAACTGCTACGGACTACTTATACACTAATCTTCAAACATATGGCCTATTGTCTTTCAATAAATGATAAAACATTTCTGAAGCTTTGATTAATCAAAACTGCTCCATAACAAACTTTCATGCATGTCATTGGTCATTGCCTTTTCTGATGTAAACATCTGAGAAGGGTTGTCAATGTTATGCATTGCATCATGGGTTGTTTTGGAGCAGCAAGGTTTACTTGGGCCCATGTTCCGGATTCTTTGTTGTTGAAGAATTCTTTAGAATTTCGCTAATTACGATAATGATGTCAGGCTAAAACACTCGCATAGTTACCTGTTGCTATAATCCTATTCCACTGTCAACTGGTCAATCACCATCATCACTGCCCGACGCTTGCTGTCACTGTTGTTGTTGTAACAGACTGTGTGAAAACGTCGACATCAAGCAGAAAAACTGTTTTCTGAGAACAGCATTTGAAACCATAATGCATCAACAGGTGGTCAAGAAGACCCAGGGGTCAGTTCAGGTCATCTGGTGAGCAAACCAAGTAATGCACGTGGGGTTCAACAATCCAAATCATTCATACACCATGAACAATAGTAACTTGGAGACTGTGGAGTTGGAGAGAGATTTGGGGGTCATGATCCATAAGTCGCTCAAACCTAAAGCTCACATAGCTGAAAAAGTGAAAAAGGCGAATCGTGTTCTTGGAATGATCAATAGATCATTTACCTGCAAGTCCAAGGAAATTTTGTTACCCCTATACAAGTCCCTAGTACGCCCACATTTAGATTATGCTTCTCCTGCTTGGTCTCCGCACCTAAAAGGTGATATTGTTTTGCTTGAGAAAGTGCAACATCGGTTTACAAGAATGGTTCCGGGACTACGGCTATTGAGTTACGAAGATCGTCTGCTTGCTCTGCGTCTGACATCGCTGGAAACACGTCGAAGTCGAGCTGACCTTTTGGAAGTATTCAAGATGTTTAAGGGATTTACTCGTGTGGACATTGCAACATTCTTCGAATTATCTACATCTGCAACTCGAGGTCACAGTTTGAAATTGTTTAAGTGCAGATCTCGGTTGGACACCAGAAAATATTTCTTCAGCCAGCGTGTTGTGGACATATGGAACAGTTTACCGGAGCGAGCTATTAGAGCCACGACCATCAACACTTTTAAATCGTATATAGACCACCACCTCCGCACAGTTAGGGGTCTTTAAAAGCCTTATTTAGGCTTCCTACCCCAGAAGATTCAAGGTAAATTCAAGGTAAAATTCAAATCGGACGTAGTCATCGATATTTGTTTCGTGTGGAGGGGCACCTGCTCATCGAGTGTGCTTCCACTGAGATTTTGAAAACAGCTGACCGTGAGCGCGCGACTTGGAACGCTGTTTGACTTATCCGCCTCCAAACAGGAGAGTTCACATACAATCGTCTCCGTGCCGTCTCCGCTCGTTTCCAATGACCCATTCTCCGTTCATTCTCATGAGAAAACGGAGAATGAGCGGACCGTCAATATATTAGACTATTTCTACCGTAAGACAACAAAGAGCTGCAACGGAGAATGGACGGAGAACGAGAAAATGGTACCATTCCGGACCAGAAACGACCGGAGAACACTGTAACGGTCCGTCCATTCTCCGATGGTTTTGTCCGTAACGGTCCACAAAAGTCCGTCTCCGCTCTGGTCCATTGTATTTGTCCGTCCATTCTCCTCGCAACTCCGGTCCGTTCTGTGGGGAAATTGCGTGTGTACGAGAGATACAGAAAATGCATCCAGGGTATCTTAATGAAGAATGAAAGAATTGCTTGCAAATTTTTTGAAAAGAGCATGCTTTAAATTTTTAATGTTTTCTATAGCTTTTAGTTCTGAGCCTACTCCACTCAGTAATCATGGTGATGGATGATGCTGGTTGGCTGACAGCCATGCTTCCAAAAGCTGCATGGCACATTTTAACCCCAGTGCAATCAGAGGGTATATATGACAGCAGGAAGTATACAATCTGATACCATGCATGGAAGTTGACAAATTGGACTAAAATCATGCAGATAGTCCATTATTTCTTTGTTATGTTAACGATTTCAGAGGGGGATACAATTGTCCTACAAAGTAGGCTACCATCTGCTAATTGTCTGGTAGTCAGTGAGTGAGTCCGTCCGAATCCTTTCATTCGGCAAAATAAGGAGAACCGTTGACATTCAAAACTTTTTTTGCATGAAGGTGCATTAGGGGACTGTTACCAGCAAATTCTGAGCTGACCTACTTTTGATGAAAATTTCTGGTGATTTTTGATGGTGATTCTGACTTGGGCTGTGCCTGTCCTAATATAGGCAGGATTTCAACTTGGGGCAGGGGGATTTCCAAGGGTTCAGTGTGCGTCCGAGTCCTATGCCTACCCTACTTCGCAGGTCCTGTGACGTTTCACACTGCCATGTATTGGATTGACTCATTGAATTTTGTCAACTATATGGCAGGGGGGGGGGGGGGGGGGGGAAGGGGCGTTGCTATGATTTACTTTTATAGGACTTACCATAGTCTTCAACTTCAAATTCCTCACTTAAACTTCACAGGCATCACCGCATTACAGTTCAGTATATATTCATGTTTTATCATATTAAGAAATAAACATTTAGTGTTACCGTATTGTTATGAATCCACATCTTCGCACACCCAAGTCAAAACACCACACATGTTGCCTTGGCTGAATATCCCACATTTTCTCATCAGCATACAGATTGGTGATGTCACAGCTCCATAAGTATTCCTTGGTTCAGATCAAGGAGAGTACCCCTGTATGACCACTTCAAAATTGAAATTTGATTGGCTACTCGAAGGATTGTAGTATTTTACTTGAAACATGAAGATATGAATTCAGAAATACTACAATGTATATGCAGACAAGTAATGTTTTCTTTTTACCTTGTAGGACACTGATTTTGAGTCCAGTTCGGGCTTGCTGGGATCTAGTATAGCCAGAGTCAAAGCTATAGCCAGATCGGGTGGATGGAAACATATATTTTACCTCATTCTCTTTGGGTTTTTTGTATTCTTTGTCTGCTACCTAATACTCAAATTTAGGTGACAGGATATGTGGACATGTATGAAAGTCATTCACATCAGTCATTTTGTACAATCAAGAGTATTTATCTGGTCCATTTTCATGGGGGCTTCCCGATATCAGTCTCAAAGAAAGTGGGCAGTGAATGGTGACCCACTTTGGCAACCTCCAAGCAGGGTTGTCTCCCCTTCTGCCATGTCGATCGCCCCTCCCTTCATCCACTTGCCGAGGGTGAAACACGCCCTGTCATTCTCCGCAAAGTGAGTCTTCACCAAGCTATGTAGCCACTACAGAGATTAAAAGTGCAAGATTATCAGAACTGTTCTGTATCGCTACAACTTCAATTAAGCAGAACTATTATCAACTAGAGAGATCCGGCAGACAAAAGAAAACAATCAGTGAATTATTGTATAACTCTTGACCTCTTTACAACAACACCACTTCATAGCTAGCCTGTCATTTGTTTGAAAAAAATCAGCCATGTTTTTTTTTTGATTTTTTTTTTTGAATCATCCGCTCACAAACATTCACATCTGAAAAATTAAATATCTTAGTATTTAGTAAAGTGATGTGAAAATTTTGGCTAGTAAGATCCAGGTTGGTACAGGGCTACATATTGGGTGGATAATGGCATAGGTGTTTAATCTGGCATTATGGGAGACAACCCTGTTTGGTGGTTGCCACTTTGGACTTGGCCTTTGGATATCTGGGTAGTTTCTCCCTATGCTCCCTCTAGTTCTCCCTAATTATCTCTAATTAACGATATTTTCCACTCAGTTGAAAATATTTATAGGCTAAGGATCAGCATAATGGTCCTTTGTTCAAATAGTAGGGTAATTTGGTGCATATATGCCAAATTGTAGCATACAGATAAGAAAAGAATATCAACTACCCAGATTCAATTACTCCATTTGATTCTGATATCTGAAAGGGTCCATTGCTTTGCTCATTGTTGGTATTTCATTTGGAATTAGGATCCAGATTCATCAATCGGCTTGTGATCCAATTGCATCAATCGGCTTGTGCCTTTTACAAAGAGCCCAATGCAACTTGGGAGAAATTCCATGATTGGTTCAAATTTTTCTGCTGTCACAACTGGGAAATATGGTCAGTCGGTACCAAGCAATCATGAATTCTGTTTGGAAATAGCCATGAACGTATTGTTTTTTCAGAAAGCGTCATTCTAGTCTTTTGGGCAGATCGTATATACCTATAAGTCTGCAAAGGTGCTGTCTAAAAGATGCACACAACTGACCAAATGCCAAATCATTACGCCATTACAATTAGAGCTATCTCATTGGTCAGTGATTGAATTTAATTTACAGAAGTAGTTTGAGCATACCCGATTCATACAGATTCATAGCAACCGATTTGTCACCAAGCCAGGGGTTCATAGACGTCAATTTTTTTACCGCCCTAGTTAAAATATTGAGTTTTTTTTTTTACTCCATTTCAGTTTTTCTGTTTTTATGGCCACTCCACTAAGTTGTATTGAGTTTTTGAAATTTTTTACCACCCTGCATATCCATCCCATTTATAGTACCATTCAAAGGTAGGAAAGAGGCCAGAAGCCAATGGGAATAACAACTTCATCTCATAATGAGCCTCTGAAATTAGACTCGGTGTCAATTCGATAGTATAAATGGTCTTTTGCGGTAATGAAGATACAAAGAACGTGAAACGTCAATGAACTGTAAAAATATCATCATTTATGTTGCTTATGACTGATACCTAGAGTTTTTACCAGGAGTTTGAGTGTCTTTGTATTGTACCAGAAGCTTACATTGCCAAGGCAGGCACTTGGATCACAGAGTTTATCTACTGCAGGAGTTTCCGATATGTACCGAACGTTAATATGTTCATTAGGCCGAACGGCCGATGAAACTATACATCGGAGTCATCAAGTTGTCCTGTCAATAGTACATGCAATTTTGTGTGCTCTGCACCACAAGGTTAACTTGAAATATCTGATTTCTTCCGACGCTTTTCTCACTTATTTTTGGCGCTGGAATTCCCCATTTTCATGAAGTGATGATCTAACAAAGCGTTTTGGGACGATTGAATTTATCCATCTAATTTTGGGAATTGAGTTTCTGTCTGAAAACTTTGAATAT
This sequence comes from Hanleya hanleyi, assembly GCA_036873755.1. Classification (NCBI taxonomy): domain Eukaryota; kingdom Metazoa; phylum Mollusca; class Polyplacophora; order Lepidopleurida; family Hanleyidae; genus Hanleya; species Hanleya hanleyi. The sequence goes on along the minus strand of JAVTVY010019801.1, from coordinate 71,176 downwards.
TTCTAACCTGAATGATATATATTTGAGTTTTTTACAGTCAGTATTCAGTTTTTTACTAATCTTTACAGCAGAATAACGGTGGTAAAACGTGACGTCTATGAACCCCTGCAAGCATGCCGTCATGTTGTTGCATTCTGTCGAGACGCCCAGAGCTGATGTAGTCCGGCTCATGTATGCCAGCACTGAACCATGTTTTAACCTAGGGTCCATTATTGGCTAGTGTTACAGCTCTGTTACATGTGTGTCATCAGATTTTAGCGTTTCATTCAACAGGTCTAACCTGAATGTAGACAAAGAGTTGTTGAGCTTTTGCTCACATAGCCAATGAGATTGTTGTAAAGAATGTCATGTGATTGGATCACACCAGGCATGTCACCTGCCCTCATGGGAGGAATCATTTTCAAACTAGAAGTACCCCTCAGGGGGTTCGCACAAATTATAGTTGCTCAGAACTTCAATTTACATGATTTAGAGTAGATAATCTCAATTCTTAAAGCATTACTTATGGATGTCATGTAATGGTTTAACATCGTCTGGTGAGCTCTCCTTTAATATTGCATTTATCAAATTTGTGATCATTGTGCTACTTTGTTCAGTTGGTGTTGGTAGTTTGATCTGTGGAGTTACTTCCCTTTGTAGGGGGATGTGAAGTTTCAGTAGACCTAAACCCTGCTGTCATTTTATCCCTCTTTCAGTCTCGTGATGATTTGTGCATCCTTTCATCGACATGATCATGTCATATACATGTATGTAACCCGATGCCAAGTTCTCAAGTCCTATATGTAACCTGACACACCAAATTAAAGCTTGCTTTTCCCACTATGCCAGTGCATTGACCTCGCATTGGCAATTAAATTGATTTAATGTTACACCATGGAGGTCAAACTCCAACAGAGCATGTATGCAGCTCCCTACGCAAATAGATTCATTGAGAACGGCGAGAAAATCAATAATCTAACTTCTTTTTCGGTGTAAGCTATTTATTAAATACTTTTGGGATATATTTGGTTGATGAAACAAAGACTTTTGGCGGAAAGAAGGAAGGTATATATTGCGGAGTAATCTCAACGTTGAGAGCGTGTTAACGATATTTCAATTGCGGGCGGTGCTTGTAGCCAGACGATAGTCGTTCAGCTGACATGCGCTGTTCGGAGTTTGCATGGCAGTGGCAAAGTAATTGATGTACATTTCATCATGGGATGGAAGCTGCGTAAAATGTCCTGGTTAGCTAGATGGCCACTGGGTGGTAATGTATGCTGGTGAGATTCTGTGCTGGATATCATCCTGATTTCATGCTGTACACTGATCAACTGATATTTTGCCTTTTTCAGACTGGATCATGAAAACTCTATTACATATAATGACTTGTAAACAATTGAACATAGTGTATACTATAGAGGCATGTCTAATTAAATTATCACATTTACCTCTGTCTAAACTTGGTCTGCAAGCATGGCAAGTGATTACATTAGTGTTACTGATTACCTTTAGCTTGAAACATTGTTCCTCTGCAATCAAGATGTTGTCATCTGTAAAATGATGCTTCGAGCTTGCCAGCTTCTAAATACCTTTCAGAAATCTTTCAAGTAAAGGTAAAATGACATTCTAATTCCTTATTCGGAAGTAATCAGAAAAATCATTAATATAAAGCAAAATGTTATTGTACATACTTTTAAACTGTATGAATATTGTACAAGAGTACAAAAACCTTTCATGTCTTTTTCTGGGGATCCTTGTATTTCATAGCACGTCATGAATGCATGGAATTTTGAGATTTTTTGTGCCTTTATCTGGGAATTTCCTGGATCTTACTGTTATGTACAGGATAATGGTATATTGTTGTTATTCATTTTACATGTGGTATTTTCGTGGATATTGGAAAAAGAAAGCAAGTGTACAAAGTCCCGTAATGAAAATGTAACATTTATCATGTTCACTGTACATTATATATGAAGTGTAATATTGTGTAATATATGCATATTTGAAGAGAATACATAAAAAATATATATATATGTAATGAAAATGTGTTGCTCTTGTTTTATTCATGAAGCGTCACAGAGGAATCTGCCTATCTATATATTTAATTGCAAACCGGAGTTTCAACCCTATGGTATTCATGATATTTTTTGTTCACGCCTGGGAAAGATATTCTGGTTCATCCCATGTAATTTGGAAAGTTCCCATTAATTTATTTGCTTTTCACATCTTTTCTTTGCTATACCAACATCAGGGAAAACTCAGGGAAATTGAGTAGCAAGAGAGGAGTCACATGTGGCTGGCAATGTTGGCTTTTTAGTGTACACCAGGGATGCACATTTTCCTTCTTAACACCACCTAAAACATGTTAGGGGAATCCCGCTCTCTAAAATGGAGGTAAAATGGGTCGTTTTAGCTCAATCAATCAGTTCACATAAGGAATTCAGCAAAATCCTCTCGAGGCGCATACAGACATATCGATCCGCATTAAATGATAGCAAAAAGTAAATTGTCATCTATCAAATTTGCATAATAATAGGCTAAACATCCTTCGCGCTGTTTAAACAACATTGAATGGTTCTTTACATGGCAAATTAATTTTATGTCTTGGAACAATAGATAAATCAATGCGCGTGAAATTTTGATGCATTTGTTAAGAAGTTATTGAGCAAAAACGACCTTTTTTACCTCCATTTTAGAGAGCGGGATCGCCCGAACCTGTTAAGGGCTTATCCAGCATAGCTTGAACTCTTTATCAGAACTTCTTTCATAACTGCATGCATTGTGACCATGAATTCTGAACATACCTGGCCAGTGGTGGTGCTTATTTTGCGTATCTGTACTGTATCTTCATGTTAAAAGCTGTTGAAACTATCACAATATCCAGAAGTTCTCAGGGAATTTGGGAAATGTATCCGGGAAAAATCAGGGAATTTTGTCTCCATGAAAAGCTGGGAAACCTGACATATATCACACATATAGTTTGTATCTGTGAAGGTCTTTAAAAAAATTCTTTTGCAAGATTTCAAACTTTCTGTACCTCAAAGTGCAGGAAAGTATTTTAATTTACGTAGAATACTCCTGTAACACAACCATATTTGTGGTCAAAATTACGAGAAAAAACTATCGTAATAAGCCGACTATACGCAGGTAAGGGCGACCCCACTCTCTAAAATGGAGGTAAAAAGGTCGTTTTTGCTCAATAACTTTTGATTCCTTCTTAACCAATGCGTCAAAACTTCAGGCGCATTAGTTTACCCATTGTACCATGTCCTAAAATTAGTTTGCCGTTTCAAGAACCATTTAATGTTTAAACAGGGAGACAGATGTTTGGCCTATTATTATGCAAATTAGATAGATGACTATTTTTTTTACTACCAGTTGATGCGGATATATATGTCTATGTGCGCCTCAAGAGAATTTTGCTGAATTCGTTATACGAATTGATTATATTGAGCAAAAACTAGCCTTTTTATCCCCATTTTAGAGCGCGGGAGTGCCCCAACCTGATATGGTGTCACTGACGTTATCAGAGCAGCAAATGACAAGTGTTTTTAACATTCTGATAGAGTTTGACCCAAATATATATCATGTGTGTGAAGATTCCGTTTCCTTGTGTATGGGTGAAGATTCAGGTTCCCTGTGTAAAGGATAAGAAAAAATATTTAGAGGGGTAGGGGAGAACAGATGAATCCAAGTTACCGTCGACAAAGCGTGACTGAGATACATCATTCTTTAGATAACGACTTTACAAAGAATATTATGGATTAAGAATACTGATCAGCGATACGGATTTGATATTTTTGGAACATCATGATGTCTTGCCGGCATCATTGAAAACTGTTGACCGCTTCTCTCTTGCAGGAAACAAGCCTATGTTTATGTATACTATGTCTTTTTGAATTTGGTGCTAATACTGTTATATGGAATATGGAATAGGTCTTTGGATTATGGACGCGGATATTCTCTAATGGACGACGGCTGGATTATGAATGACAGACTAGACGCTTGTAATTGCAACTCCATGACTAGATGGTTGGTTACTGATGAAGGTTCATACTCCATGTAAGATTCACCAGACAATGCAATGCATATAATAGCCAAGTCTGGGGACAACAATGTGTCTAGACTTGAGCCTTTTCAGCAGCACAAAGACTCGGACAATAGCTTACTACATGAAGTATCTACCCTGATGAAAGATCATTCGAAAATACCAAAATGCATTCTACATCATGAATGGTTTATAACAGTTTCGGATGCTGCCCTTGGGTTTGTGTAACGCATCTGAAACATCCGAGCGGCGGATGTAGGCTGTACTGACTGGACAGTGTTTACCTTCGAAAAGCTATTGTCTCTGAGAAGTTAATATGGTAGTCCTCTCTCGTTGCCGAGAAGTTGGATGAAGGTCTGGTGAATATATGAGCCATTCTATAATAGTTTATCAGTATTATTTATACCTGTAACACTCAAGTCACCATAGGGATACGTAATTAAGTGCTTTCAAGTGAGAATACTCAGAAGTGATATTACCCTTTCGGTCAAAGCTGAACTTAATCATCTTCGCAAATTACCTGGTAAATAGTGGTATCTTTGAGCTCTTTCTGGGCTCTTGATACCATTGACCGACTGTGCGAGATTTTCTGAAAAATCACAAGAAAATGCTACTAGACCGCCATTATCTGGCGTAAGTTCTTTACAACAACGACCAATGTCTGTTACATGCACACATTGTTGTTTACAGTCCGGTTCGCATACTTATTTTGCATTTACATTTTTGGATTTCAACATACATTCTTGATTTTAAAAATTATTTCTTAGTACCTGCATAACATTACATTTTGAAATGTGAATAAACTCCTGGGACCGACTCTCAAATTTAAATTTTGTTGCACTCGACCATTTTTTCGGTTCTTTCGGTGTACAAGTGCAGGATTTTGAAACGCCATCCCGCATAGCGTCCAAATGAAACTATGTATGAAGAGATGTTCATATACACACCGACTTTCTCGGGGTGTTCTGACCCCACGTATGAAGAGATGTTCTTATACACACCCACTTGCTCGGGGTGTTCCGACCCTACACCTGCTTGAGTATACGAGCTATTATAACATCACTATATGTACTAACATGCACCTCAGAGCAGTTGTTTCGGATAATTTCAGGAATATATCTTATGTATATCTCAGGCATATCTCTCATCAGGGGCCAAGCCTAATCGTGAATATAGTTAACTATTCACGATATATACTCCCATTTTCTTGTAGATATGGTGATGCCGGTGTTATCCACGGGGTGAAGTCTTTTATTATTTTAGATTTACACTCTTCTTTTCTCTTGTCTGTGCTGCAATCGTTTATTAATTCCGATTCACACATATATTGTGTATGGTCACTATCTATTTCACTATCATTTGTGCCCCTAAACAGTCCCCCAAATCCCCTTCAGTCACTTCAATGTTAAAATCTGCGGGCATGTCCGGATATCTCCATGAGCAGGGGTCAAAGTTCACTCCCTTTGAAACCCAAATCTCCTTCACTTACTTCAATGTTAATTGACATCTCTGGGAATGCATGTTTGGGGGTAGGAGTAAGGGTGATTATTTTTATTTCTTGAGAACTTAACTATGGGGTGTGGGTACTTGTTTTCTCTGTCTCACGCTGTAGAATACGATGAGCGGGGTCTCATGGCCATTGGGTAACTTTCGCTGTAAAGTTTTCGTGCGCAAGCGCAGTGCATTAGCAGATCTGGAATGGACGTTTTTGAGTCGAGGTGAACCATCCGTGGTCCGATTGGGTCGTGCGAGTTGTAGTATTGATGCACTCGTAAGGGATCATTCGACTGGATGGGGTGTTGTGGAAATGCCGTCCATCTGCGCATGCGCAGCAGAAAAGGGGCATTTTGGGGTCAAGATGGTCAAATATTGGTCTGATTGTGTCGTGTAAGTGCCATTTTGATGTACTCATAAGGGAGCATCCGATTGGATGGGTGTGTCGTGAAAGTAAAGCTATGGCGCACATGCACAGTAGAAAAAGGGGCATTGGAATTCATATTTCGGGATATAAATGGACCATCTTTGGCCTGAAACGGTCGTATGGAGTGTCATGTTGAAACAATCGTGGCGGAGCGTCCGACTAGATGGGTGTGTATTGGAAATATGCACAGATAATAGTGTAAAATTGGCATTGGAGTGGACGTTTTGGGGCAGAAATGGAACATCCGTAGTCCGAATGGGTCAAATGCCGTCAATCTGCGCAGGCGCAGTACAAAAAGCGAGGTTTTGGTGTTGGGATGCACCCTCCGTGGTCCAAATGGGTCGTGTGATGTGTCATATCCAAGCACTCCTATAGTAGAGTCAGACTGAGCGAGATATGCATCTGGGCATTGGTGAATATAAGGAAAGGGGGAGTTCGGAGGTGCGAACTTTTAGTGGAGATGGGGGCCTTGTTCGATCTGACCACTTGGTACAGTTACCTATTTGAGTGAGTGGTCATATAAGGTCGTTTTTTAACCATTAGCCTCAGGCTGTATTCAAAAATGGGTGGTATCCTATTGAAGCTCTTATCGGGTAGAGCCAGCCTTGGGGGAATAGGCCTACGCGAAAACGCACTGAGAAGTAGTAGAGAAAGGGGAGTTTCGGAGGGACTGACTAGCCCCAGGCACTTCAATGTTATAAGCATAGCAATACATGCAGCGGAAGAAGTAATCCCCCCACAACGTCTTAACGCCTTATCGCCATGATACAGACAGATGATAGAGATGAAAAATTCAAGTGTTCATATAGTTTATTCTCCCCACTGCTACATCATACCCACGCTGTGAGAGCCGCCCTGGGTATGTTTATGTTCACAGAATTAAGAATTAAAATATCAAGCACCATGTTTTTATTAGTTCTATTAAGCACCGTAACATTAGTACAAATGTTTACAGAGCTGTGAATACGTTCAGCCAAAGCTGTGACCGATGAGTTTAGCCACGAAAACGTAACATTGGTGACCCTCTCTACTGTCCAGTTGGTGTTGGAGCGTTGTTGATGGGTCCATTCAGAGGGATCCACGGTCTCTAGTTGGGTCAGTGCCGTCTCCAGGGATGCACGACTGGTGATGGTGAAAGGATGGTCATACACGACTAACTGGGGCACCCGTGGGGTTCCCGGGTGTGAAAAGGAATAGGACCCCACCCGTGTGGTTTCCGGGTGTGAAAAGAAATAGAAACCAAACTTATCACTGAAATAGTGTTGAAATTATATTCAGTGTGTTAAATGTGTTAAATTATATTCACTCATTCATACACTTGGCTGTTGGTCCTGGAATAGAAATGGCACAGTTGACCCGTCATCTTATGGCAGATGTACCCGAAGGCGAGATTAAATTTGGAGGCCGTAGTATGCTCATTAAAGATAGCTTCCACGTAGTTGCGTTGACGGATGAGGTGGGTCAGTCGGAAATTATAGATATCTTGAACAGAGTGATGACGGTGGAAACATCGTCGGGCCAATGGCGACGGTAGATGTCAATCACTGAATGGTATTCGGGTAAGAGATCGCTGGGAGCATTCATGGAGTGTACTTTGCTCGCCACGTCATCCAAAATCTGGCCCAAGGTCTGGTCGTCGGAATCTGGCTGTTGAAGTAAGGCGACATCATAATCGGCCCTCGTACGATGGGTGAAACTCCCCACTGTCTCGATGCTGATGTCTGCGGGATCCTCTAGCTTCAGACTAACACAGTCGGCTTCAAATTTTCCTTTATCTACTATTCCTCAGTGCGTAAACGCAGATAACCCCCAGTCTGGCTCTACCCGATGAATGCTTCAGTAGGATACCACCCATGTTTGGATACAGCCTGAGGCTAATTTCACAGGCTAGAGTATAAAAACGACCTTATATGACCACTCACTAACTCACCCACACACACAGGATCGAACAAGGCTCCCATGTGCCACAAACGCGCTCCTTGGCACCTTCGAAATTCCCATTGCTGTACTGCTCCATGTATGCAGGCCCATACCACTCTCAGTCTGACTTTACTCCACAAGTGCTTCAATATGGCATCTCACACGACCCATTTGGACCAAGGTGGGTACATCTCGACAAAGAAAACTCCTTTTTCCACTCCGCATGCGCAGCGTGACGGCATTTCCACTACACACCCGTTCCGTCGGACGCTCCGTGACTGGTGCGTCAACCCATACGACCCATGGATGATCTATCTCTATCCCGAAACGTCCATTTCAAGGCCGTTTTCCACTGCACATGCGGACCATAGCCTTACTTTCACGACACACCCGTCTAGTCGGATGCTCCCCCCAGGAGTGCATCAATATGAGACCTCACACGACCCAATCGGCCAATATTGGGCCATCTCGACCCCAACACGTCCATTCCAATGCCCCTTTTCTACTGGTCATGCACAGGTGTACAGCATTTCTACGACACACCCATCCAGACGGATGCTCCCCCACGAGTACATCAATATGACACCTCACACAACCCAATAAGAACCACGGACGATCCAACCCGACCCCAAAACGTCCAGCCCAGCTCTGCCTGTGCACTGCGTATGCGCCAGATAACTTTTCAGCGAAAGTCGCCCAATGGCCATGAGAACCGCCCCATAGTATTCCACATCCTGAGACAGAGAAAACAAGTGCCCACACCTCATAGTAAAATCCACAAGGAAAAATGACCACCCCAATACTCCTCCCCCAAAGATGCATTTCCGGAGATGTCAATTAACATTGAAGAATCTAAAGGAGATCTGAGGCCTATCAATCAAGGGGAGTGACCTTTGATCCCTGAGCATTTTAACATGGAAGTGAATGAAGGGGATTTCGGGGGACTATTCAGGGGCACAAATGTTCGAATCAGGGGAGATAACCAGGCAGCGACTAAAAACGGTCCAGCAAGACTTATCTGCGCCGGAATACTAAAATATACCCGCTTTTATTACTACTCCCGTCCTATTACCGGAATTATATTCTGTCCTATTACCGGAACTATATTCTAACCATATTTCCAACTTCATTATCCAAATAACTTTATACTTGAATAAACAAATATTAACACTTTAAACTGTGCATCGTCACAGCTGGTGATTCTGCGATTTGAGCCTTCTTTGCATGATCTGTGCATAAGTAGTAACCAAACGGGATTTCGAGCCTCTGCCGCCTCACTGCGCATGCGCGAGAAAGTGGTGTGCGCAGGACTGTTGTGCGCAGGTATGAGATTTTGTGGCGATTTTGTGGCGGTGTTCTGCGCAAGTGTGACGTCATGTCTGCGTGAATCGGGCGTGTGTATTCCTCCGCGGTGATGCGGTCTGGTGGTGATGCGGTCTGCCTCCGCGGACAGAAAATAGTCCCAAATTCTCCGGCATTCTCCGGCAATCTTCAGGGGCGAGAGGGGTCCCTAGTGTACCGATTGGGTCGTATGAGGTATCAATGTGAAGCATTCGTGAAGGGGCATCTGATGGGGTGGGTGTGGGTTTGAAATATCGTCATTCTGCGCATGCGCGGTAGACCAAGGGTATGGAAATAGACGTTTTGTGGTCTAGGTGGGTCACTAGTGGTCCGATGGAGTCGAGTGAGGTATCAATGTGAAGCATATGTGAGGGGGCATCCGATGGGCTGGGTGTGGGGTTGGAATATGGTCATTCTGCGCATGCCCGGTAGACCAAGGCTATGGAATAGACGTTTTGGGATCTAGGGGAGCCCTTAATGGTCCGATGGAGTCGAGTGAGGTATCAATGTGAAGCACATGTGAGGGGGCATCCGATGGGCTGGGTGTGGGGTTGGAATATCGTCATTCTGCGCATGCGCAGTAGACAAAGGGTATGGAAATAGACGTTTTGGGATCGAGGGGGGGTCCCTGATGGGCCGATGGAGTTGTATGAGGTATCAATGTGAAGCCTATGTGAGAGGGCATCCGCCTGGACTAGTGTCTCGGTCATCGTCCACATTCTGCGCATGCGCAGACAGGAAATTGTGGGAAAAGGGTATGGAAATAGACGTGCTGGGGTCTGGGTGGGCCACGAGTGGGCCGATTGGATCGAGTGAGGTATCAACGTGAAGCATTCGTGAGGAAGCATCCACCTGGACTAGTGCGTCGTTCGTGTTCAACATTCTGCGCATGCGCAGACAGGGAATTGTGGGAAAAGGGTATGGAAATAGACATTTTGGGGTCTAGGTGAGCCCCTAATGATCCTATGGTGTGTCGTATGAGGTCTTAGTTTGAAGCTCTCGTGAGAGAGCACCCGCCTGGACTAGTGTGTCGTTCGTGTTCAACATTCTGCGCATGCGCAGACAGAGAATTGTGGGAAAAGGGTATGGAAATATACGTTTTGGGGTCTAGGTAGGCCCCTAATGGTCTGATGGGATCGAGTGAGGTATCAATGTGAAGCATTCGTGAAGGAGCATCCGACGGGGTGGATGAGACGTAAAACTGACGTCATTCTGCGCATGCGCAGTAGACCAAGTATACGGAAATAGACATTGTGGCGCCGACATGGGTCACTAGTGGTCCGATGGAGTCGTCTGAGGTGTTATTTTGAAGCTCTCGTGGAGGAGCATCCGACTGGACTCATGGTTCGTCCGTGTTCAAGAGTCTGCGCATGCGCAGTCTGGTCGTAGTATAGAAAGCAGGCATTTTGGGGATGCGTGGGGGTGTGTTTGTTTCTGCGTACAGACGTCACTACCGGGTTTCACTAAAACCACTCCGAACCCAGAAGAGTTCTAATTTTCCCTTAGACGTAGGGTCCGGATTTTCAACATCCGGGTTTTCTCCGGCCCGGCCCGGCCCGGCCCGGCCGCAGCGCGCGCGGATTATCCGGGCGAGCGCGGTAAAGGGAAGTTTCGGAAGTGTGCAAGGGCACTATAGCACATAGGGGTATATATTTCATCCAAGTATAGCGGAAACTGGTTGTCTTGAATAACAACAAGTTCAGCAATGTTTATACAGTTTATTATCCCCAATGTTACATCATACCCAGACTGGGGGAGCCGCCCTGGGTATGTTTAGTATGTTCACAGCAAAACAAATTGAAATATCAAACACCATGTTTTATTATTTAATGTTTACTGAGCTCAAGTCAACGATCAGCATGTAGACATAGAGAGTATATACGGCATGTTATGCTATTCATCAGTGCAAGGGTGACGCATTCAGCCGATGGAGGTGGTCGATCAGCTTGGTAATGAAGAACGTAACATTGGTGACCCTCTCTACGACCCATTGTGTGTTAAGGCGTTGGCGACGTGCCCATCTCAAGGGATCCACGGTGTCCAGTTTCTCCAGCATCGTCTCTAGCGACGCCCGGTTAATGATGGTGAACGGCTGGTCAAACACATGGCTGTTATTACTGGCATAATAATACCGTAACTGGTCCGTCTCTTTGTGACGTAAGATGTACCCGAAAGCGACATTCAATTTGAAGACCGTAGCTTGGTCATTGAAGATGGCTTCCACGTAGCTGCGTAGAACGGTGAGGTCGGTCAGTGGGAAATTGTAGATATCTGGAATAGGGCGATCACGGTGGAAAACGTGCCGTATCATGGGCCATTGGCGCCGATAGATGTCACTCACTGGATGGGCGTCCTGTAACAGATCGCTAGGAACATCCACTGCATCTTCCAGAAAATGTTTGATGTCGTCAGGCGTATGACTAGCAACAATAATGCTAGGGACTGGCTGGATATCTAGGCTCTTCTGAACTGTGGGTACAGGCGGGCTCTCTGTAATCGCATCACCAGTGACATTCGTCTCCCCGGGCTCATCTTCACTGGGTCTAACCCTCCTGGGTGCCACTTTAGTGGGAAGTTGAGACGGGGCATGAATCAAACGCTGATGCCGTCTTAACTGACTGGGTCGTTTGAAGAGTTGACCACATTCATTACATTGTTCCGTCGCGCCCTCGTGGAATGAGCGTTCGGCGCGTTCGTGGCGCAGTAAAGGATCCTCCCGATTAAATGACCGTGCGTAGGTTATACAAGTATACCGTGCGCCGTTGTGGATGGAGGACTCGTGCCGTCGCAAATCTTCTGGGCGAGTAAACTGCGTCTGGCAAGTTGTGCAAGTGAACATCTTGGTGCTATTTCGTGCCATATAGATCTTCTCCCCCATGATATCTACCCCCATGGGTTTAGTGATTATGTTTTCCACCATGGGCAGATCACATATATCGGCCACATGCTGCATCTCATCAACGATATGGATACAGTGCTGCAGAAGCTTAGCTCGGTGGGATGGCTCCATGACTGTTGGCTCCACTGGTAAGACAAGTAGCTGCTCTCGTCAGATAGGCTCAGGCTGGTGAGGTTCAGGCAAGTAGCTCCTCTCGTCAGATAGGCTCAGACTGGTCAGGCATGCAGCATGGCATAAAAATTCCCACTTTTATACACCTACATAGAAGTACCCGGATGCAGGTGCGGACGTGAAGTGCCCGGATGAAAGACACGGACGTCACCGAAAAGACACGGACGTCACCGAAAAGACACGGACGTCACCGAAAAGACAGTACCCCCTCAAGATCCTCATACATTCCCGGATGTAGGCGCGAACGTCACCGAAAAAAACACCCACAGTCAACTCACCACATACAGTCGCCCCCTCAAGACCCTCATACATACCCCGATGCAGGCGCACACGTGAAGTGCCCGGATGAAAGACACGGACATCAGCGAAATTCTGGGGAAAACCCCCACAGACAGGTCAGTACATGCATTCCTATCATGTTTCCTACTGGTTCCTCCAGCGTGGATGTTTTCCACCATGGGCAGATCACATATATCGGCCACATGCTGCATCTCATCAACGATATGGATACGGTGCTGCAGAAGCTTAGCTCGGTGGGATGGCTCCATGACTGTTGGCTCCACTGGTAAGACAAGTAGCTGCTCTCGTCAGATAGGCTCAGGCTGGTGAGGTTCAGGCAAGTAGCTCCTCTCGTCAGATAGGCTCAGACTGGTCAGACATGCAGCATGGCATAAAAATTCCCACTTTTATACACCTACATAGAAGTACCTGGGTGCAGGGGCGGACGTGAAGTGCCCGGATGAAAGACACGGACGTCACCGAAAAGACACGAACGTCACCGAAAAGACACGGACGTCACCGAAAAGACACGGACGTCACCGAAAAGACACTACCCCCTCAAGACCCTCATACATACCCGGATGTAGGCGCGAACGTCACCGAAAAAAACACCCACAGTCAACTCACCACATACAGTCGCCCCCTCAAGACCCTCATACATACCCCGATGCAGGCGCACACGTGAAGTACCCGGATGAAAGACACGGACGTCAGCGAAATTCTGGGGAAAACCCCCACAGACAGGTCAGTACATGCATTCCTATCATGTTTCCTACTGGTTCCCCCAGCGTGGATGTGCTGTGATGGAGGGGCTAGTAAAAGGATTGACCTGTAATCTTTGTTGTTGTTGCTCTCTTTTTTGGACTAACCAATCAGAATAGTACGTATCACGGACTACACCCGTAGAGCCAAGTATAGATGTGTGACATGGTCTATAAAACACGTCCCTCTGGATCCCACACCCCCATTCCTACGGTTGCAGAGCCATGACGGACACCCATCCCTATGCGACTCGCATTTTACGGCATGCGCCCGTGGTCAATTCACTCACGGGTTACCGAGCAGTGGTTCGGTCCATGTTTGCAGATGGCGACGACAACGAGGGGCGACGCCAGATCCTGAAAGAGTTCACAGAAGCGGTCCTCGACAGAATGCACTCGATGGAGAGGTGTGCCATCACTCACCACTACTGGACTATGACAGCCATCCTTGATGCTCGGGCTATGGATCACGAGCGCTCACGCCGCAACCAGCGACGGCTGGTTGGACTAGTAATGGTCTGTGCCCTATTGACTCTGTCGCTGTGGCATTTATTGACATAAATACAGTGTGCGTCATTCACCGATCGTCATTGGATCAACCATGTCACCGAGGGACCTGACCATAAATACGAGAGACAGTCAGAGGGTGTGTCATTCACCGTTCGTCATTGGGTCAACCATGCCACCAGTTCTACGAGCCATCTTTCCCCTTACACCCCGGGTGGGGTTACACGTCTATGAAGATAAAGCCACCCTCGTGGAAGACCGTGGAGACCGTATCGAATACGGTTACGCTACACCGTGACGGCTGGACCAAATTTAAACGGGTGTTGAGTGGTGAGCTCGACGGAAACCTCATCCACATAGACAATGCCATCTACGTACACCGTGGACCCTTCTTCCCACGCCTGGGCCGTTACCAAGACCCTACGCGAGGCTTCACCCTAGATCCCGATCTGTGGACAGCCTTCGCGACCAGCTGTTTACACCGGACGAGCGGTCAGCTGTTCAGTTGGAGTGGGCTCGTGCCTTGAGAGAAGCGGCGGCAGAACCCAATGAACAAATTACCAAACCTAGCAATGAAGCGGAGGCAGACGATGATGCCATTGATTATCCGGCTAGACTCAGTCAGCCCAGTGACATGACCACCCGATCCTTTGATCTCACGGGGTTGTCCCTATAAATACGAGAGACAGTCAAATCTTGTACCATTCACGTACTGACCATGACGGAGCATATAATACGGGCGTATCTCAGCTTGACCCCCGAGGTCTTCCTGCACGTTTATGCGGATACGGTCGATATCATGGAGGAGGTGGGAGACATCTGTGATGCGGACCTTACACAACCGTGCCCGGTTAACAATCGTCTGTCCCGAGAGGGCTGGACCAAATTCAAACGGGTGTTGTCTGGTGAACTGGACGGCGATCTCATCCACTTGTGGCACGATGTGTACATCCGACGCGGCCCCTTCTTTGCTCAATTGGCTGGGCTAGTCCATTTTACCCTTCACCCTGATCTGTGGTCTGCATTGGAAGATGCCGTGGTAGATGTGGATCAAGTGCTTACGGAGGAAGATCGGTCATCAGACGAGTTGGACTGGTCATTTACCATGGACAATGTGCTGGCAGAAGCCAACGAAGAAAACCAGAAAGAAACTCCGGCCCAAGATATACCCGTTATAAATAAACGATAGAGCCAGGGTCCATCATCATTTGTCACCATGAAGAGCTGGGAGAAGGTGTTGGATAACTTATAATACAGTCCCGACAGTCCGGCGGCCTATAGTGCATTGACGGCTCTCTATCGAGCGACCAAACCACAGGGGATACAACGTGCTCAAGTCCGAGATTGGTTAAGAAAACAAGACACCTATACCTTACATCGAGCTGCCATTTTCTACGGAACCGGGTCATCGTGGGAGGACTAGATGCCCAATGGCAAGCGGATTTGGTCGATATGAGCGCCTTTGCCAAACACAACGATGGGAATCGTTATATCTTGACGTGCATCGATATCCTGTCGAAGTATGCGTGGGTGGTACCCATCCGGACGAAAGCGGGAGCGAATCTCATAGCGGCGTTCAAGGACATCTTCAAGACCGGGCGCAAACCCATGTATTTGCAAACCGACGAAGGCAGACCGTTCCAACAGTTTCTAAAAGCCCAGAAGGTGTTTTTCTTCCATACGTACAACGAGACCAAGGCTTCCGTGGTGGAAAGGTTCAACAGGACATTCAAAGGCCGCATGTACAAATATTTCACCTATAAGAATACAAGGCGGTACATCGATATTCTCCCGAAACTTGTGAGTGGTTACAATCGAGCCTATCACCGGAGTATAGAGAGAGCCCCCATTACCGTGACCCAACGCAATGAAGCCCAAGTCCGGCGTGTATTGTACCCCAGGCAATCGCAGCGAACGACGATGGTGGTGTACAAGGTCGGGGACCCTGTACGGATCAGTAAAGTCAAAGGTCAATTTGAGAAAAGTTACTTGCCCAACTGGAGCGATGAGCACTTCCTGATTAAACGGCGCCTATCCCGACAGCAGCGAGTCTATGAACTGGAAGATCTTCAAGGGGAACCGTTGCTAGGGACGTTTTACGAGACGGAATTACAGCCTGTCGTAAAAACACAGCAAGACTACTACACGGTGGAGCAGATTTTGAAAACGGAACGTCGGCGTGGCAAACTGTTTCATTTCGTCAAATGGCAAGGCTGGCCCAGTTCCTTCAATTCCTGGGTGGCGGCCAACCAGGTGAAACGACTATAAAGCCAGACACCACTACCGTCATCCTTCATTCCACGTTCGACCACGGTGCTATGGACAAGCAGCAGCTGCCTCTGAACACAGCGTCTCCCAAAACGCGCAAAGCGCAAGTGGGCTTTGTGGTGATATTGCCAACCCTGCTGAGTGTGTTGTACGGAGGTGTGTTTTGCGACGTAGCCTATGTCAGCACGCTACTTAACCAACTTAGAACTCCAGCTGTGAGTGGCAGTGAAACCAGTCTACAGATAGCACCAGTCACCTCCGTGATCGAAACGAGCCCAGTCATCACCACCACCAAACCACGTGTACAAGCCACATCGAGCTCCACACCGAGCATACAGTCAACACCTACACCAAGTACACCCACTACGTCTGAAAACCTACCGGATTCCATCCCTCACAGTGAACAGACAACGACGACCGACGTTGTACCCACCACCACTCCAGTTCACTCGTACCAAATTTACAAGAGCGGGTTACCACGACAGCGGATACACCTCGAACCATGGATCCTCGGTGGCAGCATCCCTTCACTTGCGTCATCGCAGGACCGACTGGTTCCGGCAAAACGCACTTCGCGAGGAAGCTCCTTCAACACGCCGACAGCATGATCACCCCACCCATTCCCCGAGTCGTGTGGTGTTACGGAGAATGGCAGGCAGCGTATGCAGCAATGCCCCACATCGCGTTCGTGGAAGGCCTACCCAACCTGGCCTATTTGGAACCGGACACCTGGATTCTGGATGATCTCATGGCGGAGACGGATGCGGGGGTCACCCAACTCTTTACCAAAGGCAGCCACCATCGACGGCTCAGCATCATCTACATTGTGCAGAATCTGTTCAGCAAAAACAAAGAACATCGGAACATCAGCTTAAATGCCCACTACCTGGTGGTCTTCAAAAACCCGATAGATACCACTCAACTGCTGCACCTGGCGAGACAGATGTATCACGGCCGCACACCGTTTGCGTTGGAAGCCTTTAAAGATGCGACAACCCCTCAGCACGGGTATATGCTCTTCGACCTCAAGCAAGCCACCCCCGATCACCTTCGACTACGGACCGGCATCTTTCCCGGAGAGGCCCACCAAGTGTACATGCAAAAATAATGTAAACACACCCACAGTGGCCCCCCAGCTGGAGTGTGTGTGTTTGATGATGGGGATAATAAAAAGAATTAATACCACAGCATGGTTGACTTTGTCTCTGTTCTCTGAGGTAGATAAAAAGGGCAGAGGTGTGGGTTCTAGCATTAGTTGTACATGATGTCTGCGCGACACGCCCCGAGACGTCCCGACGCTACGTGTATTGAAGACGGCCCCACCCGAGTTGGTCCGAACCATTGTACGCGGTGCGGACCCTGACCTTGTACTTTGTCTGTGCGAGATCGGGTACAACCTGTTAAAAGGCAACGTACCACTGACTCCGGCTCAGAAGACCAAGTTGACCAAGCATAAGACAGGTCACCGAACCCTAGTCCAGAAGCGAGTCTCTCAAACACAAAAGAAAAAGGTGTTACAGAAAGGCGGCTTTCTCGGGGCCATCTTAGCACCGTTGGCCGCTTCCGTGTTGGGTCCAGTATTGGGTGGACTCTTCGGCCGACAATGAACCACACGAAAAAAATGGTCCTCGTCGAACCACGGTTCCTTCAAAACCTCCAATCGCCCTACCCTGTCCCACCTACGGTGAAGACCATAAACACCCTCGATGAAGAGATGCAACAGATCTTACAAAGACCGGGGTTAAGCGACAGTGAGAAAGTACAACGGTACAATGAGACGCTTCAACGGTACATGACGTTCATGGACCAATACAAAACCCTTTCTACCCCAGCGCCACCACCACCACCACGTGACACACCGCCGACCTCATCACCGCTCCAACAGCCGCCATTACCAGGGGTACCACCCACAGCCCCACAGTGGGTGGAAGACGAAGTCCTCAAGAGTGTACCTGAATCGTTCAAGAAACAAGCTGGCCTGGTATTACAACGGATGAAACAGAATCCTAACATGACTTGGAATGATAAAGGCGAACTCCTGGTACAGAATCAGGTGGTCCCCGGACCCACATGACGGATTTAGTGAATGACCTGATGCGTCAACGCAGGTCGCACACGGATCCTCGAGGATGGGAGGTCTTCGCTCAAGGCTTGAAAGACATGCATGTACCACAGGAATTGGTGGGGAACCCCCAGCGCTGGGCCTGGATGCAGCGGACCCAGCAATCGCCGCGTGGCCCACTACCTTCTTGGGAAACCGAGTGGGAACCGGAGTCACCCCCCAAAACACCACCACAACGGGCACCTTCTTTTCACGCCTTTAAAAAACCACCCTTGATCAAGACACCCCACATCTCCAGAGCCGTGACCACGTAGCAAGTCACCGCGACGAACACGACGCCGGACACAACCGCCCAAGGCCTGGAATACCTATTAAAACCAACAGCAGCAGCAGGACAGCTCAGTCGCCATGTTTTACCTCACCCTAACCAGTAACAGTTCGCTGGATGTGTTTCCTGACAACACCTTGGCCAAGTACGCGACCCAGTTACCGCAACCGTTGCATTTACCTGGACGCTGGGAATGTGGCCTCGTGGATATCCAATACCCTTACTCGTGGTACAACGTGCGAGCCAATGAAGTGTGGTACGAGGTGACCTACGAAGGAAAAGACACCCGACTCACCCTCCCCGAAGGCCAATAAGATACTCCCAAGGAGTTCATGGGTGGGCTGTTGCATTATAAGGCTCTACGGGAGGTCACGAATGTTTCAAAACCACCCATCAAAACCTACCCCTTCAAGAATCACGTGGACTTCGATTACAACGCACAGAACGACAAGGCACAGATCATCCTCTCCGCCAACGTGAGTGTCGTACTGAGTCCTATCCTACAGCAAATGCTGGGTTTCGATCTACAGACGTTCGCTGGTCCCACCGCCCGCCAAGGCCAGATCCCGATGGATATGAAGTCGGGTATGTACGGACTCTACGTCTACTCGGACGTGGTCGACAACCACATCGTGGGCGATATCAACACACCTCTGTTACGGGTGGTCCCCATTAAAAAGACGTATGGAGATCAAGTCACCCACAGTTTCACCCACATGCTCTACCTACCCGTACGACCAAACCGACATCAACACTATCACGGTGGATATAAGTGATCACACGGGACGACCGGTGGCATTCGAACGCGGGAAAGTGGTGCTGACACTTCATTTTCGACAAGCACGTGCTCCCCACTTTGTATAATGAAGGTGCCTTACGAGTGCGATGCACGCAGCTATATGGACTATTATGCCCAACAGGCCGGCGGTGGCCTTCCGGTCTTTAGTGGTGCACGCATGCAACGAGGACATGGACTGGGGAACATACTCGGGAGCATCGTCAAAACGTTCCTGCCCTTGGTGACGCGTGGGGTGAAAGCAATCAGCAAACAAGCGGTACGCCGTGGACTGCAAGTCGCCGGTGATGTCTTGGGGGGTACGGCACGCAAAGAAGCCTTGACACGGCGGGCCAAAGAAGCAGGAGGCGTCTTGGTCGCCAAAGCACAACGCACCGTAGCGACCCAGCGACGACGCACATCCAAGACCCAGGATATCTTTTCTTAAAACATGTCCTTGATCCACGCAGAGTCCTGCCCCTCCACCAACAGTGAATTTGATTTGTGGACCGTCCCGCCCACACAGACCAGTGCCGAACAAGGATTATGGGTGGAGCATCTCTCTCCCGCTCTCCAGCATCAACGAAACAGGGCCCATCGAGTTCACCATCAGTAATGCGGATACGGCCTATGTGGATTTAGCCCATACATACTTGTATGTGAAAGCCAAGATCGTCAATGGAGATGGCTCCAGAATCGTCGACCAAGCAACGGTGGGCCCGACGAATCTCTGGCTGCACTCGATGTTTCAACAGGTGGATATATTTCTCGACTCGACCAACACGTACCCCTATCGAGCCTACATCGAGACGCTGTTGTCGCATGGACGAGAGGCTAAAAAATCTCAACTGACAGCCGCTTTATTCTACCAGGACACAGTCGAGCACATGGGCGCAGAGAACAACAATGCGGGATATAGCAAACGGAAGGCTTTGACCGCGAACGGCGTCTCGGTGGATCTCATGGGTCGACTGCACGCAGACATCTTCATGCAAGACCGGTACCTCTTGAACAAGATCCCCATCAAAATCCGACTGATACGGGCGCCTCCGACCTTCGCCTTGATGGCCACTAACGTAGACGGGCATGCAGCTGACATCCAAGCAGCTGTCATCCAAGACGCCGTCCTGTATGTCCGAAAAGTGAAACCGAATCCAGCCGTTCAATTGGGACACCTCAAAGCCTTGGAAACAAAACCAGCCCAGTACCCTATCCGACGTGTGCAAACCAAAGTGTTCTCTGTGTCTGCTGGAAATTTGAGCGCCAACAAAGAAAACCTGTTCCTGAGGGAACTACCCAAGCGATTGATCCTGGCCTGTGTGGAAAATACCAGTTTCAGCGGAGCCTACCCAGAGAACCCGTTTGACTTTAAACATTTCGGCATCAGTTTTGTGGCCCTGCATGTGGATAGACAACAGGTCCCAGCCACGGCCTTAACACCGAACTTTTGGCGCGCGAATTCCATTCGAGCCTATCAGAGCCTGTTTACAGCCACCGGTCAAATCAACCAGGACGAAGGGAATATGATCAGTCGGGAGGACTACGCGAACGGATACACGTTGTTCTGTTTCGATCTGACCCCACCTTAGAGAACGACCATCAGCTGGCCCTCGCCAAGCAAGGCAATTTACGGTTGGAAATCCACTTTGCACGAGCCCTCCGGAGCACCGTCAATGTGATCTGCTACGCCGAGTTTGACAACATCATTCAAGTGGACAAGGCGCGCAACGTCCTGTGTGACTTCTCCACCTAACATGGATACAGGCCAGATAACCACCGTGCTGGAGATTGACCCAGAGACACGTATGGTCTTTCAAGGGGTGTTCGCCCGAGATGTGTTCCCGTTAGACCGTATGTATCCTGCTGCTTACGTTCTCAACACGGACCCGATGGATCGGCCCGGTGAACATTGGGTGGGCGTGTACTTGACAGAACAGCAGGGCGAATACTTTGACCCGTACGGCCTGCCACCCCTCCATCCCGATTTAACAGACTTCATGGATCAAGGCACAGAGACGTGGTGTTGGAACAGTCAAACGTTGCAAAGCCTGACCAGTAGCGTGTGCGGACAATATTGCTTGTTTTACCTGTACCATCGATGCCGGGGAAGAACCGTATCTACCATCGTACAGATGTTTGACGAGTACCCCAAGGCCGAGGACCGAGATGTACTCGTATATGACTGGGCCACCCATCATTTCAATGTACAAGCCCCGTTCTGGGCTTAAGTTCTTTCAATGTACAAGCCCCTCCCCCCCCTCTTCTGGGTTTAAGTCCTTTCAATGTTCAAGCCCCCTGTTCTGGGCTTAAGTTCTATCGATTTCAATGTACAAGCCCCCTATTCTGGGCTTCAGTTGTCACGTGGTTGTTCTCACGTTGTTGTTGGTAGTTATTATTGAATAAAAAACAAAATGAGATCTCACCAAAAAACCCTGTCTTGTGTGTTATCTATATGAGCATAATGCATGAAGGCTATAACAGACATGTGGGGATTCGATGAAACTGGCTTTGAACACCGTGGAGAAAGTAGCCAATCAGTGGCGTAGGATAATCCGAAATTTACTCGCACACTTCCGGTGATGCCGCGCCCGCGTGCGGCCGGATAACCCGCGTGCGCGCGCGCGCGCTGCGGCCGGGCGGGGCGGGGCGGGGAAAACCCGGATGTTGAAAATCCGGACCCTACGTCTAAGGGAAAATTAGAATTCTTCTGGGTTCGGAGGTAGTTTTAGTGAAACCCGGAAGTGACGTCTGTGCGCAGAACCCACACCACCAAACCACAACCATGGACCCATAGTGGTGGGTCAAACACACCCCCACGCATCCCCAAAATGCCTGCTTTCTATACTACGACCAGACTGTGCATGGGCAGACTCTTGAACACGGACGAACCATTAGTCCAGTCGGATGCTGCTTCACGAGAGCTTCAAAATAAGACCTCATACGACTCCATCGGACCCATAGTGACCCATGTCGGCGCAACAATGTCTATTTCCGTATACTTGGTCTACTGCGCATGCGCAGAATGACGCCAGTTTTACGTTTCATCCTCCCCGTCGGATGCTCCTTCACGAATGCCTCACATTGATACCTCACTCGACCCCATCAGACCATTAGGGGCCTACCTAGACCCCAAAACGTCTATTTCCATACCCTTTTCCCACAATTCCCTGTCTGCGCATGCGCAGAATGTTGAAAACGAACGACATACTAGTCCAGGCGGGTGCTCCCCCACGAGAGCTTCAAACTAAGACTTCATACGACACCATAGGATCATTAGTGGCTCACCTAGACCCCAAAATGTCTATTTCCATACCATTTTCCCACAATTCCCTGTCTGCGCATGCGCAGAATGTTGAACACGAACGACACACTAGTCCAGGTGGATGCTCCCTCACGAATGCTTCACATTGATACCTCACTCGATCCAATCGGCCCAGTCGTGGCCCACCCAGACCCCAACACGTCTATTTCCATACCCTTTTCCCACAATTCCCTGTCTGCGCATGCGCAGAATGTGGACAACGACCGAGACACTAGTCCAGGCGGATGCCCCCTCACATATGCTTCACATTGATACCTCATACAACTCCATCGGTCCATTAGGGACCCCCCTCGATCCCAAAACGTCTATTTCCATACCCTTTGTCTACTGCGCATGCGCAGAATTACGATATTCCAACCCCACACGCACCCCATCGGATGCTCCTTCACGAATGCTTCACATTGATACCTCATACGACTCCATCGGACCATTAAGGGCTCCCCTAGATCCCAAAACGTCTATTCCATACCCTTGGTCTACCGCGCATGCGCAGAATGACCATATTCCAACCCCACACCCAGCCCATCGGATGCCCCCTCACATATGCTTCACATTGATACCTCACTCGACTCCATCGGACCACTAGTGACCCACCTAGACCCCAAAACGTCTATTTCCATACCCTTGGTCTACCGCGCATGCGCAGAATGACGATATTTCAACCCCACACCCACCCCATCAGATGCCCCTTCACGAATGCTTCACATTGATACCTCATACGACCCAATCGGTACACTAGGGACCCCTCTCGCCCCTGAAGATTGCCGGAGAATGCCGGAGAATTTGGGACTACTTTCTGTCCGCGGAGGCAGACAGCATCACCACCAGACCGCATCACCGCGGAGGAATACACACGCCCGATTCACGCAGATCGGAAGTGACGTCATACATGACGTCACACTTGCGCAGAACACCGCCACAAAATCTCATACCTGCGCACAACACTCCTGCGCACACCACTTTCTCGCGCATGCGCAGTGAGGCGCCAGAGGCTCGAAATCCCGTTTGGTTACTACTTGCATATATCGTCGTTTCAGACAGGGCACTTTTGTTTTACCTCAAAGTGCATGCATCTATTTGCTACTGATCTTTTCTCATGATATCATGTGATTTGTTGCTTATCTTGAGCATATTTATTTATATTCCTTCACCCAAAGGCATCGTCCTTAGAATTTTTACATGAATTGCTATTTCGCGTAAAAATGGATAGGATCTAACGGTCGAATTGTTATGTGATGCAACTATTTTTTTTTTTTATTTAGTTATTTTTATTTTATTATTCTTTTTCAATTAACCTGGAAAGTACTACCACGTCTGACAACGTTTCTGGGACCTCGTCAACTCTTGTTTATCTAACGCTGATTCTCCGGTGACATATGATATTTGATTTTCGGAATACTTCTATGGAAGGCCAAATGTTCAAATAATCAGAAACTCAGTTATTGAATCGAAAACCAAAGTTTTCAAACAGAGAACTTAAGTTATCAAAGAGAAAACATGGTTTTCGAATCGAAAACTTAAGTTTACGGTCGAAAACCTAGGTTATCTACCACATAATCTCGAGTTTCTGTTTTCTTGACGTCGAGTTTCTATTTCTCAACACCGAAAACCACAGTTGTCACTGGGAAACTTAAGTTATCGAACCGAAAACCTAGGTTTTCGAATTGATAACTTAAGTTTACGGACGAAAACCTAGGTTATCTAGCAGACAACACCGAGTTTCTCTTTTGTTTTGTACATTCGTGTAGAAAACCTAAGTTATCAGTCGATAACCTAAGTTATCAGTCGATAACCTAGGTTTTCGAATGGATGGTTGTCGCAAAGTGAAACTCGACTTTCTTAGGGTTTCGATATCCGGGTACTCTGCATGGGTTTCGCGTCCTTTTCCGATTGCTGATCACAAATGCAGACAGAACCACTAGGTGAAATTAATTATACGGAATCAAACTGCTCACACCGACAAGTGAAATAACATTCACTGCCTGTATTAATCGCTGTTGACACAGAGACAGCATGTGTGTAACCGAATTATTTGCCAAAGTATCTATCTGCATATCAATAAATGTGCTTTGCTGGTGTGAATTACATTGACCTGTCTGATGTTGTCAGTCAGCTTGACCGGATAGCTGAATTACAACTAGCTTATTTCCCCCAGCATACCAGCTACTTGTTGAATACATGTTGATTGTGTGTATCTGTCTGACGTTATCAGTCAACATGCGGGAAAGGGCGCGAAATCCATAGTACCCAGGTATCGAAACTCGAAGTTAGTCGTTTCACTAACGACAACCGCAAATTCGATTGATAAATTAAGTTTTCTGGATGAGTGTCCAAAATAAAAGAAAAACTCGAGGTTGAAAGAGAAACTCGGGGTAACCTAGGTTTTCAGTTCGGTAACTTAAGTTATCCAGAGACAACTGTGATTTTCGATGTTGAGAAAAACTCGAGGTAAGGAAAGAGAAACTTGTCTGGTAGATAACCTAGGGTTTCGTCCGTAAACTTAAGTTATCAATTCGAAAACCTAGGTTTTCGATTCGATAACTTAAGTTATCTATTCGAAAACTTCGATAACAGAGTTTCTGATTATTTGGGCTTCAATATACTTCAGCAAGAGCTGGTGGAGTTCTATGGATACACATTCCCACTCTCGAGAAGGAAAATAATCCCAACCTTGCCTGGTGGCTCGGTTGAGATATATTTCCATTCTTCTGGGTGGAGCTGTTCATCCCATCATCAAGTTATATAGCCTCTTATTATATCCCCTTTGTTCTCTCAGCTTCAGTTATTTATAGTTTTTCTGACAACTGACCGATTCTCTCAGATTTTCCCCAGGATAACTATGGCGTCAAGCAGATATCGTGTACTATTGAGATCAGTAGGTCAAGGTTACGGTGCCCCCCCCCCCCGAAAAAAAAGGAAATCATCGAAAATCATTTTTGTTTCAGTGGCTACGTCAATGCGAGAAGATAGGTCAGGTACTGAATTATGAACGGTTTACTATACACGTCACTCTTCCAAACAGGAAATTATTGAAATCATTGTCTGTGCCATTACTCCAGTCATGGACCGTCAATGTATGGGGTCCATGCTTCAGTCCAAAGAGGTGGATGGTCACCAAATTTGTGGAATACCTCAGGCTTTTGTCAAACAAGAAACATGTTGAGATCAGAGGTCAAGACCACTGGGGATAATAAAAAGGAAACCATTGGAAATCACAAAAAAGACAGTTTTCACCAACAAATTAGGTTCGAAACAAAAATGTGGTGGCAAATTATTTATAAATTCAAACTGATTAACGCGGTTACTTTCTCTGTAACAAAGTCATTAGACGCCACTTATCAGTCGCAATTCCAGGCATTTGCGTGGATTATTGATAGGCTGAAATGGTCAACTTCAATGTTCGAATTCCAATGCAGGTACATGTAGAGTCCACTGAAGCTCTAGAAAAAGTAACATCTTTCGAAGTTTTTAACAATGTGCCAATCACTTTGGCCGATACTGTATTCAATATTTCTTTGTAGTGATCTTTTCGACGATGTCGTATACGCTCACTTCAGCCCAATACTCTTCTGTTCTGTGGGCTTTTCCTCTGCATTCCATTGTGCTGTCGCTTGTATGACGAAAACAAACGAAATGCGGAGAGTTACCAAACCAATGATACTACTTCATGAAATTGAAAATAGACGATTTAAGCCAATGGAATGGCATGCAATCAATTACTCAAAAATCCCCATGTCCTGATTCTCTTCTTATTTTAGTGGGCCTATGTGAAAAGGTAATAAGGAAGCTCTCAATTTAATGGTTAGGCCTATAACATGGGGGCCGGGTATTGATGCCAGGTCACCTCGATAGCTAAAGGTGTGCCGCCATCATTGTTGCATGAGGTTGTGGCGCTTTGCCCCATTCCGTCAATACACAAAATATAGAATTAATAGGTCATGACCAGATCAAATCCTAGGTCGATTCACTTCTGGTCCTTTTCTCCGGACTATGCTATCTTATGCTCAGAAACATCTCTGGGCGACTCTCGAGGCATCAAATTGTATAGGTCCTACTGTCAGATATGCAGACAGTTAATGCTGTAAAATTCGTCAGTTGGAGGTGTAAATAGAACGCCGGACCAGTTGGATACATTAGGTCTCGGCCCATAGAAGGTAAAAAGTAACTATATATACTAATGCCATTTAGAAAGTAGTTAACATTTATATCCAATTATTTTTAGGATGACACTTTCTCAGTAAAGCACAAATACTAGTGCTGGATGGGTCGGTCCCGTGCGAGACTCGAACCCGCGTCCTCAGAGTTTGGCACCAAATCGCCAGCAGTAAATGCAAGCAGCCTAGACCACTTGGCCACCTCAGCTTCCACAAAAAGAGGGAGTTCGGAGATCGGAGTCTAGGGTTACCCTAACCCTAACCCTGTCTATCAGAGGGGTAGTAAATGTACGTAGTCTCGACTCCGATCTCCGAACTTCCTCTTTTTGTCCAGCACTAGTATTTGTGCTTTACTGAGAAAGTGCCATCTTAAAAATAATTGGATATAAAAAATAACTAGTTCGTGTGGTAATGGAAATGACCATCATGGGGACTTGCCGACAGTTTATTGGCACCAAATGGTTCCGGTTTGGTCCAGTTTTAGAGACCGTCTGTCGTACTTCACTTGCTAAGAATCGTGAACAAAAACATTTTAATCCGAGATTAATGACTTTAATTGAATGTCAATATCCATGATAAATTAATTAAATTACCAATCATTGAATAATTACGAAGCGACAAAAGGCAAAACATGCATATACGAGCATGCAACATGCAGGCATGTATTAACTATCTAAAGATTGCTACTGTAAACTTTATATAAATATTATATAAATATTCATGATAATCAGCAAATTGAGCAGTTACGGTTCGATTTGTTGGAGAAAAATGAGTTCATATTGTCAGTGCATTCCCACGATACTGTAAACTTTGTAAGGAACTATGATTTCCATGCTACATAGTAACTTGCCGAATCAATTCAACCAGTTTACCTCGAGATGGTTACTTCAATCAACAATTAACAACGTAACGCCTGAGATCACAAAGGCATTCTTTATACCACCGACATCACCTTCCAACAACTAACTTCCAACTTTAGGGCATGTTACTAGCATTCAACGAGATATAGCTATAACAAAGTGACTATATTCCGACGCCGTTATATTCACAAACAATGAAATAACTCGATTCCGTATGGTCTATCTTATATTTAGTTCTTGTTTTTATGAAACTGTCCAGTGTTAGCTTCACGGCAGGCCATAACTCCGAATGAATACTTCAGTTTTGAACACTCAACAACATCCGCCCGTTCAGAGTTCCGGTGTGATGGATAAGAATGTCCTGGTGATTAGTGTCCCTTTTCATATCCTTTTCTATTGCAACCAAGGGCGGACACTTGTTCCCAGTGTGGAGAAAAGTGTCCTAGCTGGGTTGGGAGATAGGACTTGGACACTCTTAATCACCGGACATTCTTAGCCTCCATCACACCGGTTCCTTGTTCCGCTAAAAGTGGACAGTTTGAATGAGCGAGTGAATATGATTTAACGTCGCTTTCAACTATATTTCTGTCATATCACGACGTTGGGTCCTATTTCTTTTCATACCCGGGAACCCCACGGGTGGGGTCCTATTCCTATTCACACCGGGAAGCCCACGGATGCCCCAGTTAGTCGCAACTTACGGCAAGCTGTCTGAGAAGCCAAGGCATATTCTTACCATGATCTGGAGTGCGCACAACGACTTCCCATGCAGGTCAACCCCACGGGGCTTGGAAAGTTTGGTGCAAACAAGGGCTCAATACGAAGACAAGATGATATAGATCCGAATTATCTGACCGTTTGTTGCGAACGACGTTGGCAAATCGGGAATCTGCCTGGCTCCATGGCGGTGATCGTACGTCGAAGATCTAGTGGTCGGATAACTGTTCGCGTGATTCACGGATCGATCAGAGTATTACTATTTTCAAATGGATATTGGCAGGACTGCATACCATATTTGATCGTTTCTATGAATGATGCATTCACCGAATGAACCAATAAGGGCCAAGGACAGACGGTTAATGGCGTAAGTGATTTTGAGTATTGCCACGCTCGTATTTCGCTCTATGTAACAGCGTGCGATATGTATCTTCAAATTTGAGAAACTGAACGGAGACCCTTGGCGATATATCCCAGTTTTACTTGCAAGGCTCTTCAATAATGTAGGGAGACGTTGATTAAAATCGTCACATTTCACACAGGATCTAGCAAATGCTACTAGTAGACATATGTATACACATGATTTGCAAGTCCCACTGGAATATTATTGCCCAGAAAGGGATAGTTTGCGATGTCAAAATTGTAATCCTCTCTCGTTGTAAAGTCGACGAGAGAGAAGGCCCACTTCATTTTACTGAAATATATATCCTTCACTGTATCATTAATATAGCGTTTATCCACAGCGAAAAGTTCGTTCATATAGCGTTTGGTGAATGAGAAGGAACGGGTATTGAAATGGAAAGTTTTTATAGCTTCTGCATATAGTCGTATTCATAAAAGAATAGAACTATTCCAAGAGCCCACGTTACCGCGCCCAGTTCAATCAGAAGATGTAAAACTGATACACCCTACCCTGGAGGTATACATCCTCTAATGCCAGGAGAATCAGTGCCTGGCGAACAAACGAATTCAGGAGTTCTCCTGGTTGGAATGTCACATCTTAATTCGGTAACCCAAATTCGCACGGTCTCCGGAATAATGATCTCGAGCGTCAAATCCATAAATCTGTTCTCATGCGAGAGTGAAATATCGATGACCCCCTCGTCTCATGCATAATGTTTCATAAAGCCAGAAAATATGTTCGCTCATGCAGCAACTGTTTTCATATATATATATATATCTGACAAGCCAACTTCAACACATGGCTCACGACCATGCTGACATTTCGCTTTTTCCAATCCTGTGGTATCCGTGTGTGACAACGTACTCCAGATAACCGCGCTGTATGGGAGAGCGGCAAGGGTCACTGGATTATTGGAGCAACGTGTTTTCTGCTCCTAAATTTCAATTTAACCTGGCCTCCCCACCGAACAGCGCGCTCATCTGGAGTACTTTGTCACACAGTGATATAGCAATTGGCGAAGTGTCACATGGTTTACATGAATACATAGCCTTGGATACGAACGTAAAGCTGATACGAAACCAACTAATCAAGACATGTTATATTTTACAGACGCCAATCGAACAAAAATCACATCGAAGGAGAAAAGAAGAAAAATTCTTCGTTTTAAATTACAGCTTCTGAAACTTTATAACTTCTGATACATTCCATGTGAACAAATTTCATTGTCTTAAGCCCAATAAATATTTTTTTTTATAACAAAAGGCAAAAAAAAATATAAACAATAATGAATCATATATGGGTATGTTGAAGCGCATATGTTTTCAAAGTATAATGAATCTCTATAGATAAAAAATAAAATCTCGACGGATTACCGCATTCTTGAAATAGTGTTGAAATGTAATCTACCAACAAAAGTTTTCAACACCACGTGCATTCCTTATTTGGAATTTCAGACTCGAGTATTGTCATCGATCGGGTGTTTTCGTGTGTTGAAGAGACCCCCACTGGATGTCAATAGCGCCTCGTTAGCCTGGTATTTTTCTATTTTTGTTTTGTCATAACTAAAACTTATCAAAAGGGGAGTTAAATTCGATAATATATAAGATCAAGTTGGAATCCTTAAACGAAAGTGCTCGCCAGTTTGAGATATATACATATACTGGACGCACTATACCCAGGAATTTCTTGCTACAAAATGAATACATCAATAAAGTTTTTCCCAAGTCAATTATCCTTGATGAAAAAAGAAAAAGAAAACCTGAGAAATATTCATTTAAATTCAAATAAAAGATGAAAATAAAGATCAAAACAAAAACGTAAAGAGAAAAGTATACAAGAAAATAAATATCTGTAGAAAATAAATATATGCACTTTCATAGAGATACAGCGACAAAACAATGACTAGTTTGGAGCATTTTTTCACGTTAATGTTAACGAATATAGCAATTTCACCAGTTTTCTCAACCTTTACCGTAAAGCCATCACCAATTTCACGTTTCCTCGACCTTTACCATATAGCCATCATCAATTTCACAAGTTTTCTCAACATTTACCATATAACCATCATCAATTTGATAAGTTTCCGCAACCGTTACCATATAGCCATCATCAATTTCACAAGTTTCCTCAACATTTACCATATAGCCATCATCAATTTCACAAGTTTCCACAACCTTTATCATATAGCCATCATCAATTTCACAAGTTTCCTCAACATTTACCATATAGCCATCATCAATTTCACAAATTCCCTCAACCTTTTACCAAACAGCCATCATCAATTTCACAAATTTCTTCAACCTTTACCATATGGCCATCATCAGTTTGACAAGTTTCAACCTTTTCCATTTAGCTATCAGGTGAGACATGCCAAGTACAATGACATACAATTCGAGTAGGCCTATGAAATATGTCGGCGAACAGCTCGGGTGTCAGACTGCCCCAGTACTAGCCCAGTGATTAACAATTTCAGAACAAAATTGATCTCGACATCTGACCTCACAAGTTTTGTCAAATCGTGTTGAAATTCGCTAGTGTTCTACACCATGTACACGAGGATCTAAATGTCAACATGGCGACATGCAGGAGCAGATCATGCTTGGACACTCCATACTTTCTGATATTACAATATAATACCCCACTTTTTATCTTTCGCATATAGTCTACTACTCTCTGTATGATATATCTGGAGACAGAAGAGTTGTTCTGTGCTTGGACAAATCCAACAACACCTGTGCCGCCTCTGTCGTGTTATGCTCCAGTGGGGCCAGATCTCTGGAGAATCTCTGAAAGAAATAGTATGAAATTAAAAATATTAACCCTGCTATAAGAATTACGAATGTTTTTTTCTACAAAGGAAATACAAGCTTCAAATGAATACAAACTTAATAGGAAAAACAAAGGACCCGGTGACCTATATCAGGGAAAAAATCCCCCGGCTGTGTTTTTGGTGAAACCCATAATTTATTCAATTTGTGGCATTAGAAATCCATGCTGAAATTATACGAAAAGTCCCAAACAGACGGAAGCCCGGATTCGAACGTACACGTCACTTCTGACCGAACAAACTGGTGGGGAAACGTCACAGCTAGAAGGAATACCGTATCGGGTAAACGTTACTGGTCCCATCATCGTCAGGATTAGAATGGCGGCGGTACAACGTGTTTTTTTTATCTTTCACATATAGTCTACTACAAAAATATTAACCCTTAGATACATTCGAGAATCCCACATAATAAGTAAGAATAATATTTGTAGGCTTATCAACTCCTTCCATTTCGTAAACGATCGCATAACGGGCCTGCGGAAACGTTTATGAATATCTTCTCTCCCCTTCCCTTGTTCCATATACAAAGTTGGATACAATGGCTTTATCAGTCTCACAAGCATTTTCTCAGGATCGAGCTTCGCTGGCCAAGGCAGCTGAAAAGATAGCAAACAGGCGTACGCTTGCACTGTGTCACCCGACCGTGCTGTGGGATAGAATACTTGATCGGATACAAATTCGCGCATTCTGGTTGGTTCCAGTCCAATTTAAATAAATTAATATCTTAACAACGCTCTCCAATTGTATACGTTGCTTTGGGATCTTAATTCTTTCATTTGAATTTGGTATTCAATAGCTTTATATTTAGGATATGATATTTAATAGCTTTATCAGACGTGGTCATTGCCTGTGCAGTTGGACTTATCCACTTGTCATCGTCACCATTTCCCCAAGGTTTTAGAAAAACAAACCAGTCTATGAATCTACCCCGATTACGGAACACGGTTAAATGGCACCGCGCTGTCCACACAGCGGTGAAACCAAAGGATATTCTACCGCCCCGGTGTGTATTGGGCTAAGCCAATGAAAAATCCTCTCTACAACGTCCCCATCAATACAGATGAAAGCCATATCATTATTGTTGGACACCCGCGTCAAGACGCTCAGATCCTGTAGCGACATATACAATTGGCGGACATGCATATCGGTTCCTATCGAATTTGGCTGTATCCGATTCGCGAAGGAGTCGGACCATGCATCTTCAATTAGTCATGTCTGTCATTTACGGAGGTTTACAATACATCTGCCTTTGCTAGCTGATATGCACATCAGCCTGAAGCCATGACTGACCCAAGCCATAACTGGTGCTTACCGGAAAGGGTACGTTCATCCCATGGTCAGTGTGTCCGTTGCTCATTAGAGGGAAATATACGATATCCGACCCCATGTTGATGTCAGTTAGTCCGGGAAGCGGAGTCATTAGTGGAGAAAACGGACCAGGACCTCTGTGATAGGATGAAAGAGAAAACATGTGAATGATCCTTGTTGTGTACTCAGTTGCTTACATCGATGAGATTATCAAATATTCGGATATATTTACGTTAAATTTGAAAAGCCTTATGATAAGCGAGAGGATTACATGATGTTGACCATCCATATATGGATCGCAATGGTCATGATCGTGTTGAAAATGTGACCATTTCAAACAAGGTTACAAAACATTATTGCAGAATTCTGTATGATTTGGTTTTAACAATTTTTAACGTCTGAACAAGGTCTCTTGATATGGACGACGACTTGCTATCGATTGTCGGATCAGACGCTTGGATCCATATAAACGGGCTTGGAAAGTAGAATCTCACAATCCATCCCGTAAAGCGATAGGCCTTTGTTCTCTCTTCCTCTTACTGTCACATCTTCACAAGGGTGCACAAAATTGAAAAGAGAAAGTTGGAAAGCCCAAACATCGCTCCCGTATTCCAAAATGCAAAATCGAAAGTAGAAAGATGGGAATCTGAATTGTCAAGTGTTACGCTGACCGATATAGAGTTTTCCATGTTTCTATTTTCGATTTTGCGAGACAGAAAGCTGGAATACAGGAGCGATGTGTGAGATTTCCATCTTTTTATTGTCAATTTTGCAAGATGGAAAGCTGACAGACAGGAGAGCTTTCGAGCTTTATATATTTCTACTTTCAATCTTGGAAGATGGGAGCGATTTAGAGCTTTCCATCTCTCTACTCACAACTTTGCGAGATGGAAAGCTAGAATACGCAAGCGATGTAGAGCTCTCCTTCTTCCTAAATTCAATTTTGCGAGATGAAAACTGATTTGTCAAGTGTTTCAAGGACCGCCTGGTAGAGCTTGCTATTCAACGTCAACGTTTCTTTTTTAGCTTAAGACGAAATATGAAACCTTGACCAAGTTGGGTAGCATATTACATTTCACCCACTTTCAATAAATCTCTGATGAAAAACTAATTCCAAAACGAACAAAAAGGTCTGGAAATGTTGTTTGTTGGATTCGAAATTCAATAGATGATGCTCGCGCAGGTTCTAATCCTTCTCGTATCGCTATAAAAGTTTAATCGTGTTACACATTCACGAATTCACGAACGGTCGTTAGACGCCAAAGGAGCAAATCGTGCATCCAAGTAAAAAAAAAGTGAACGAGCAATATACTTACACAGTATTTGTGAGAATAGGATCGCAGAAACTTCTCTCTTTGGCATTCGGTGGCAGGTATTGTCTCGCCGAAATAGGGGAGATCGGAAATCGAAAAGGGATTCCAGATGGCGGGGAGAAATAGGGAAATGGCAAAATGTAAGGATTCCCGTCGTGTCTTCTCCTGTATATAGGGGATAAATCACCGTAACCGGGTGGACGTAAATTCTTTATACACGTGTCGGCTTGCTGGATGTCTTGTTGTTGCTGACAGGGGTTGTCTTCTGTAAAGAAATATTTGTTCAAGAAAATACACGATGTATGTTGCTGCAAAGTATCGGGAATATACATAAAATGCATCATCAAGTACCATGCCACTAACGAACAAAACTCGAGACAATACAGAACAAGTCTGGTATTCTGAATTTGTTTACTGTCGTCCGGTTTAAAAACGGCTGGACACGTCCGTTTTTTAAAAGTTATATTGCAGTATAATTTTCTCGACTTAAGTGAATTTCTCCACAATATTGCTAAAAGTTTACTTTTAATTCCCGTTAAAACGAGTCCAATCGGTGATCCCAAATATGGTTTGTAAAATTTTGAATACTTCTTTCGTAGTACCGGTACATAATTAACAACTTTTATGGTATTAAATGCCTATAAAATTCTAAGAAAAACAGAACCCACTCATCAAAATGTTTACGGTACTGACTAAATTCCACGGAGGAGTCATGTTAAATGCTCCCATATATTAACAGCCCGCGACAATTGAAACTAGAGTCCATTACGGAAATTACCGAATGCAGTCCGCCTTCGTTAACCTGGGGACCAGGCGATGTGTCGTCAGTTTGTAAGTTGTTATTAAAACCAAGAATAAAATAACTCGACGAATCATTCTGATCTAATTGGGTCACCCGTGGGGTTTCCGAGTGCAAAACGAATAGGGCCTAAAACGACGTGACCCGATTGAAATTTTGTCATAAGCAACCTTGAATCATATTCAATCATTCACTCACTCATTCAGAGCAGCGATCAAGCCCGTTTTTAGTTAGCTGAATTTTATTTTTATGTTATCAGCGGAAATTAGACTGCACTATAATGAAATTCACGGTAATTCGTTAAACTATGGCACACTAGACATAGCGTGCGTGTATTTTTTTATTTATTTATTTTTTTTAAATATAATTCCTTAACAGCCAACTCTAAATCTACTTCACACAGAGTTCTGATACATACCGGTACCAAAAGGTCTCGTCTGAACAGGGCTTGGTGTTTTTTGAGAAGGCGGCGGCGCTGGCGGTGGCACTGGGATGGTTGGTGGCTGGATATTTTGAATATGCTCGCGATGGGCTTCCGTAGTAACACTCGGTAAGTTTGCTCGTAGATTTTCGGTGGACTTGAATGGCTGCCACAGGCCATTCTCTTTAGGACAGGGCTTATCCGGATATGGGTCTTGTAAGTAGGATTCAGTTGCATTTCCCTTAGAACAGTTGGCCATATTATCGTAAGCGGCTCCTATTCCCTGGGCTTCCGGTATGGCATTGCCAGCTTGGAGATACGGCTGGGTTTTCAGTCCATCGCACATTCCAGCTAAGGCTTGAAGGCTTCTAGAGGCATTCAACTCTGATGGCTCTGTGGGTGACAATTGTGGTGGCCATATAAATGGAAACGGCGCTCCGTTGTCCGGTGAATTCTTCGGGGTGTCTGCCACCTGGGGCCAAAAGGGTTGGGCTCGGCTTTGACTATGAAAACGGGGACAATAAACCAAGGGACTTTGCGTGTGTCCTGTATCACGACTTGGTTTACCAACGGTGACGCTGGCGCTGGTGCTCACTTCGCTATCTACTCGGGGTCTCTTTATCGCATCTTTAATTCGCTGGGTAACCAATGCCAAATCACATTCTTGCTGAGCTTTCACCACCACTTTGTTAGATGGGTTTGCGCTGGATTCGACTGTACTTGACGGCGCCGAATGCTGGTGGTGTTCATTGGAGATCGCCTGAACCCCAGCCCGGATGTTTCCCGCCTTCTCCATGAGAACTCGTTTTATTGTCTCTTCCTTACGTCTGCCTTTCAATCTCCGTCTAGCGTTGGCAAACCATGTTTTAACCTGGTAGAGAGATAGACGTGTCTCTTTGGCGAGGTTTTCCTTCTCCGCCTGCGTCGGGTAGGGCGAGTCGGTGTGATCGCCGAGCCATCGCTTAAGTGCGGCAATCGCCAGTGATGGCAGCTTCGAGCTTGGTCGCCTTCCATCTGGGCAGATGTTCTTAGGTGGCGGAAACCTGTGGGTGTTTTCAAACCATATTGAGTTCTGTAAACATTAGGGTATCGAAACATAGTACACTCAACATGTTTAAGAAATCAATAACAAATTTGTCCCACTTTTGGGTCCGCTACAGTAATGTCATTAAAGTTTCACAAGGTAAACCCACAATAACAGAGATAACGTTTTATCCCTCTTCTATTCCATGATGCAATGTACTTCCATAACAAAAATCGACCATAGAGGTCCATGTCCCCCGCTAGCAGCACCAGTTATGGTGGATGTATCCACCATAACTGGCGCTGCTGCTATCCACCATAACTGGCGCTGCTGCTGCGGGGGCCATGGACCTCTATGGTCGATTTTTTTTTGGTCGATGATATCTCATATCATTGATGAAGAGTATGCTTTGAAAATGGAAATATCGCTGATGAGCGATGCACCCCACAGCGGTGAGGTAGCGGTTACATTTAAATATTTTTAAGGTGTTGACAGTCAAGTTATACACTATAAGTAGTACTGCTGCTGCGGGGAACACTACATTTATTTGTGTTTAGTAAGATCAGTCCTATAAAAGAGCAATGTGAGTGATTATGGTAGTCAGATTGGGTTATGCAGTTGGGTGACAACAATCATAAGGTCAGGAAAAAAACGATAAAATCGCGTAGCGAGAAGCGAGCACTGCTTAACAATCTAATACAGCGGATGGCACCCATATTGGATTATGCACATCCATAAAACATAATACCAACTGTCCTCTCACCAATGTCCATGCACTCCCCAAGTTTGAAGTAGATTGGTTGAATCGTTCTAGAGTTATTGTCCAGACAAGATCTAAATGCTGAAAAGCTAAGATGACTGATGGTGGCCATCTTGGATTACACAGGTAACTGAAAAGCAATGACAACTGTCCTTTCACCGATGTCAAGCCAAACTGCAAGTTTGAAGTCGATCAGTTGAATTATTCTAGAGTTGTTGTCCAGACAAGATGCAACTGCTTAAATGCAACATAATCCAATATCGCTGGTAGATGGCAGCCAAATTGGATTATGCTCGTTCATGAAACACAATCCTAACCGGGATCTCACCAAGGTCAAGGGACTCCCCAAGTTTGAAGTAGATCAGTTGAATCGTACTCCAGCTATTGTCCGTACAAGATCAAACTGCTTAAAATCCAATGAAATCCAGTATGGCTGATGGTGGCCATATTGGATTAAGCATGTCCTTGAAAAACAATCCTAATCCTCCTCTCAACAATGTCAAGGCACTCCCCAGGTATGAAGTAGATCGTCTGAATCGTTCTCGAGTTATTGTCCGGACAAGATCCAACTGCTTATAATCCAATATGGCTGACGGCGGCCATATTAGATTACGCACATTGCTGGAAAACAATCCCAACCGTCCTCTCGCCAATGTCAAGGCACACCCCGAGTTTGAAGTTGATCGGTTAAATCGTTCACGAGTTAATTGTCCGGACAAGAAAATCTAAGATCCAACTGCTTGTAATCCAATATGGCTGACGGCGGCCATATTGGATTATGCACATAGCTGAAAAACAATCCCAACCGTTCTCTCACAGATGTCAAGGCACACCCCAAGTTTGAAGTTGATCGGTTAAATCGTTCACGAGTAATTGTCCGGACAAGAAAATCTAAGATCCAACTGCTTATAATCCAATATGGCTGACGGCGGCCATATTGGATTATGCACATAGCTGAAAAACCGCAAGATCCATAGATTTGGCACTGTCGGAATGTGAGTGCGTCTGGTTACATACAGCCTATGTTTATGTATATTATTATTGTCTTTTTGAATTTGGTGCTAATACTGTTATATGGAATAGGTCTTTGGATTATGGACGCGGATATTCTCTAATCACCCTACTGAATCGACGAGTATGATTATAGGTGAATGCACCAGTCCATTTGTCATGCGACCATGAACTGTAGGTTGGATCACTTCACATTGAAGCCGCATAGCAGCTGCAATGTTATAATGAGGCAACATATGATTATATATCAGATATATCGACAGTCCATGGTAGCTACCATTTGTCTTGGCGACAGTCCATTTTGGCGAATCATTAGATCAGACGATATGCTCTCTGTGCATCATTCACAAGTACATGTTGACCTACAATGGACTGTCGATCGGTCCGATGGTGATACAATGGACTGTCGTAATATCAGACAGACAGAGAATATACTATTAATGGTTCATATTCCTCTTAAACACACACAAGTGGAAGGAATCGAGAGATGAATGAGTCAGTGATACATGAGGCAGGTAGTAAGTTCCCACGTGTTCTTTTTGTGCTCATTTTCTCACACTATAATTCGATGCTAATACCTACCATGGACTGTCTACCAACACCTAAAAACACCTCTCGCCGCAAAAATGTTTAAAAATTTTGTTAACTTGAAATAGTAATAACCCTACATTTGGTGACAACATAGTACGATATCTCTCCTTCAAAAAATGACTGGACACCAGTAACCATACCTGTCATCGATATGCTGAAAATCGTTCATTTTCGGCTGTGGTCACTGTCGTCTGGTCCGACACTCGCCCACGCTTGATAACGAAAGCACCGAAAAACCTACCATTGACTGTGATTTGACACGTGACCGGCGGTTTTCACCTATAATCATACTTGTTGATTCAGTAGGGGCTAATGGACGACGGCTGAATTATGAATGACGGACCAGACACTTGTAATCCATACCCTGGCATGCCTGCAGTGTGTGTGTGGACAATTACATAAATGTCCTCGATGTCCGATTTCAGTAGAACCGATCACCTATCATGCAGTTGAATGCATGAAAGAGAGATCTTAGGCAACATGGTTGAGGTTTATTGCTTCAAGTTACGCCGCAGTATCTCCAACATTCTCACATGTCCGTACTGGGACCTCATTAATCCCTATTATCAGCCAATCAGAAAAACTCGTCAGGAGCTAGTTTCCTTCTGAAACATTTACAGAAACTGACAATTCAAATCGGTGTGCGAGAAATGATCACCTAGCGCACTGGAGAGAAAGTAGTTTTGATCTTTTTTTGAAGATTCAAGCTGCTCGGCTATCAACATTGTAGATCGTCTATCGACATGCAGATGTGAAACAACTCCCGGATAAAGCCGCTTAGCTTTCTGTATTCGTACACCAGTGTTGTCAAATTTTGATACGACTTGGTCAGTGCAGATGCTTCATCGAGACGTCGAACGCTGTTAGAAAGATTGAGTCAAAATGATTCAATATTCTTGGGTTTAGACGTAGCGGACCCTAAAAAAATCGGGTCAAATTTCATTTTTCCGAAACTCTAGTCCTTTTGACCCAAATAGTTTTGAATGAAAATCGAATTTGACCCAACTTTTTCGGGTCCGTCACATCTACACACAGTCAGATTAACTCGGTCTTCTTAACAGTGAAGTTTGACATTTCTAGAGGAAAACTGGGGCCATAGCAGACAATCTCCAAAGGTCATGATAAAAAAAATCGAGAATTCTGAATACTGTTTTTCGTAAGACAAAAAGTTGATTGTTACCCGCTTTTCCTTATTCGACAAGCCGATTTCCAGGGAACAACTTTCAAACTTACTTCTGTCTGATTCTGTAGCGAATGAGGGGTGTAAGTCCCCGTCCCAGTTGTAGTTCCTTCTCCCGGTAGTGACTCTCGTCCCATAAGGCCAACAGTCCATTGGTCGAAGCAAAATTTCCCTCCTGTGAGAAATTAGAAAAGTTATTAAAAATTTCAATTTATTTAGATGAAATATTCCAAGTCCCTTCGCCATATTTATAAGTGAACGTTTTGATAATTCCATTTGACCTTCAGTGATGTGAACAGTGTGTCCGTCATGCTTTCCGAGCGGAGCACCTCAATGATATTCAATCCAAGAGTATATTGTTGAAACAATGGAGGAACGACGCAACTGTTGTATGCACCTGTTCAGATGGATTCCTTTTCCAGTTGGCATTACCTGTAATTCGAACTACTCGCAGCCGCTCAAAACTATTGTGTACAAAAAGTACACAGAAGTGTGGCAAAAATTATCACGTACAGTGATGTGTGCAATGTCTACACAGTTGTGTGTACTTCTCGAAGCAAGTGATGCCAAAAGTAAACAGTATATTCAAGACGTACACAAAAGGTACACACCTCTGAGCATGACAATTTTTGCCACAGCAATACCTCTTCTACACAGTATTTTTAAGAGTGTATACTTACCAAGGAAGATAATTTTCCACAACAACGGTAATTCTTTATAGGAGGGCTACAGCGTATAAACTTTCTATGACATTTATACACCCACGAATTGTTATATTCGGTTCTTATGATGGCCGAGAGGGGCCATCGCGTCTTTCATTTCTAATTTAACGCGATGGAGCGATGGAGCTATGCGATGCGCGATGGAGCGATGGAGCTATGCGATGAAGCGATGGAGCTATGCGATGAAAAGTCGCGCTATGCGATGCGCGATGAGGCTATGCGATGGAGCTATGCGATGCGCGATGGAACTATGCGATGGAGCGATGGAGCTATGCGATGAAAAGTCGCGCTATGCGATGCGCGATGAGGCTATGCGATGGAGCTATGCGATGCGCGATGGAGCTATGCGATGGAGCGATGAAGCTATGCGATGAAAAGGCGATGGAGCTATGCGATGAAAAGGCGATGGAGCGATGGAGCTATGCGATGGAAAATCAGAAATGAAAGACGCGATGAAAATGCGATGGAAAATCAGAAATGAAAGACGCGAAGAAAAATCAGAAATGAAATTAAAGACGCGATGAAAATGCGATGGAAAATCAGAAATGAAATTAAAGACGCGATAAAAATGCGATGGAAAATCAGAAATGAAAGACGCGAAGAAAAATCAGAAATGAAATTAAAGACGCGATGAAAATGCGATGGAAAATCAGAAATGAAAGACGCGAAGAAAAATCAGAAATGAAATTAAAGACGCGATAAAAATGCGATGGAAAATCAGAAATGAAAGACGCGATGAAAAATCAGAAATGAAATTAAAGACGCGATAAAAATGCGATGGAAAATCAGAAATGAAAGACGCGAAGAAAAATCAGAAATGAAATTAAAGACGCGATGAAAATGCGATGGAAAATCAGAAATGAAATTAAAGACGCGATAAAAATGCGATGGAAAATCAGAAATGAAAGACGCGAAGAAAAATCAGAAATGAAATTAAAGACGCGATGAAAATGCGATGGAAAATCAGAAATGAAAGACGCGATGAAAAATCAGAAATAAAATTAAAGACGCGATGAAAATGCGATGGAAAATCAGAAATGAAAGACGCGATGGAAATGCGATGGAGCGATGGAGCTATGCGATGAAAAGTCATTGCGCATGTTCGTTAACTTTCCAACAAGCATCATTCAAAATCTGGCTCTGTGTTCGGCTCCCCAACAAATATAAAATATCTATGACTGTGTTCTTGACATGATCAAAGCTTGATATACCTTTCGATTGAATTATTCCTACGAATTAGGCTACAGATTGCAAATTGTCCGGTAAAAAGTAGGTCAGCTCAGACCGTGTTGGTAACAGTCCCCTAATGCACCTTCATGCCAAAAATCAAGGTTCTAATGTCAACGGTTCTCCTTATTTTGCCGACCAAAGTATTCGGGTGGACTGACTGACTCATTACCGGACAATTTGCAATCTGTAGCCTAATTCGTAGGAATAATTCAATCGAAAGGTATATCAAGCTTTGATCATGTCAAGAACACAGTCATAGATATTTTATATTTGTTGGGGAGCCGAACACAGAGCCAGATTTTGAATGATGCTTGTTGGAAAGTTAACGAACATGCGCAATGACTTTTCATCGCATAGCTCCATCGCTCCATCGCATTTCCATCGCGTCTTTCATTTCTGATTTTCCATCGCATTTTCATCGCGTCTTCAATTTCATTTCTGATTTTTCATCGCGTCTTTCATTTCTGATTTTCCATCGCATTTTCATCGCGTCTTTAATTTCATTTCTGATTTTTCTTCGCGTCTTTCATTTCTGATTTTCCATCGCATTTTTATCGCGTCTTTAATTTCATTTCTGATTTTCCATCGCATTTTCATCGCGTCTTTAATTTCATTTCTGATTTTTCTTCGCGTCTTTCATTTCTGATTTTCCATCGCATTTTCATCGCGTCTTTCATTTCTGATTTTCCATCGCATAGCTCCATCGCTCCATCGCTCCATCGCCTTTTCATCGCATAGCTTCATCGCTCCATCGCATAGCTCCATCGCGCATCGCATAGCTCCATCGCATAGCCTCATCGCGCATCGCATAGCGCGACTTTTCATCGACTTTTCATCGCATAGCTCCATCGCTCCATCGCATAGCTCCATCGCGCATCGCATAGCTCCATCGCATAGCCTCATCGCGCATCGCATAGCGCGACTTTTCATCGCATAGCTCCATCGCTTCATCGCATAGCTCCATCGCTCCATCGCGCATCGCATAGCTCCATCGCGTTAAATTAGAAATGAAAGACGCGATGGCCCCTCTCGGCCATCATAGGTTCTAGATATTTCATCTACTATCTTTACGACGTGAAAGCAAAATCTTATGAATAACACAATACAGAGAATAATAATTATTCTGAATCAATATAAACCAATATTTCTGCGAGTGTTGAGTGCCCAGAAACTGCATGCATAAAACTGAAAATGGCTTACTCTCACAACGACTAAAGAAACGGAGAAGACCACAATTTTGACATATAAGTATACCACATCTTTCTGGTTAGAGTTAATCCGGATGGCCCTGGATACATCATCCAGTCTAGTAGCTTTGGTACATTCTGTCGGGGAAAATTTCTGCAAGAATATACACCTGAGCGCCTTCCCTCCAAGTGTATCGTCCTCGTTAGACAAGATGAACAAACCGCCCCAAATGAGATACGGTTGAAGTTGAAAAATGAAACATTAAATTTGATAAGAATGTCTCGATTATTGTA
Source organism: Hanleya hanleyi (assembly GCA_036873755.1). NCBI lineage: Eukaryota > Metazoa > Mollusca > Polyplacophora > Lepidopleurida > Hanleyidae > Hanleya > Hanleya hanleyi. The sequence goes on along the minus strand of JAVTVY010019801.1, from coordinate 27,794 downwards.
TGAACTATGCCATTTTGATGCAATCTCTTCGAAATATTGGGAGTATGAACGACATGGTTAACTCCTTAAAGTGGTAGGGAGTCTGTATAATCTTGATGGTTTTGGGTTGGAAAAGCCTTGTTTAATTCTTACTAAGATTAACAGATACAAAAATATTTACACATAATACAGCTCTTTTGGATCAGTAGTTTTAGTTGTCGTTTATCTTCATATAAAAACTCTATAACTTTAAGAAATATTGTTTTTGTTGTATGGTTCTCAATTTCAAATACGACAATTGAAGCAATGTTGCATGTAATATGCTGCTTCGAATCCCAAAATATTCCTCCAAAATCTTTCAATAATTCCATGCATTTTTCGACTTCCTAACATGATTACAATACATATGTGAATATTTTTTTTAAAGAAAGAATGATTTTTTTTTATATCTCAAGATGTAAAATTCAGCAAATAATACGAATTTTCTCCCGACGTGCTAGCTCTGTCTGATTGAATAGAGTACTGCATCACATAAAGATTTGCATAGGAGTGCATGCATGTTTATTGTACACGCCAAAAGTGACCCTGCGAAATAAATGTATCGTGCTCCTGAAGCCTTAATGAGCAGTACGTGTTTTATTTCAGTAAAATATTTCTCAAATAAATTGTTAATATGTGAAATGTTACATTTCGAGAACTGCATGTTATCTATAAATCTAGATAAATCAGGGAAACACCATATAGTAGTAACGCTATGAAAACTTCATGCGATGGGTTGGCACGGCCAGTATTTTTCGACAGCATTCTAAAAGCCATTCAAGACATTTTTCTTGTCAATTTGACATTGATTGATGTCAGTAGACAAAGATATGGTAAAATTGGTCAAATGAAGTTTGGTTCAGTTCAGTTTATAAATTGATGGCACACGCCATTCATTAAGAATGATTCCAACTAGCTATAGAACCTTTGCTGTGTAGGTGGGCGTGGCTGTTCTTCCCTACACAGCTGTAGTTCCTTCCAGTCACATTTCGTCCACGAAATTTTGGCCTCCGAAACGCCTGTGTTTCGGAAGATTTAACGGCTGCACATACAAGAACACAGTAGCTGGTGATAATAAAATGTACCTCGTTATTCTCCTTGTAGTCTTTTGTCACTTCCCTCCAAGTTAGAACTCTCGGTATTCCCTCATTCTTAAGTTATCATCAATTGTTCAAGATTCTCGGGGATTTGAATATTCAGCTGACTGCCATTCGACTGTCAGTGATGTAAATTTCCCTTGCACGGACTTTGCCGGAGATGGCGGTCTCTTTGAAAACAAGCCGTGGCGCATGCGTAATTATTCAGGTCAGGTCGATGACAGTCCAACGAATGCGCGTGTACGTGGGCGTGGCTAACGGAGACATTCAAAATGTGGGACCAAAATATGTCAGAAAACTCCGTGAAGGCGTGATTAAAAGATGATATCTCAAGAACGAGGAATTATTAAGTGTTGAGAGTTGGCAGGCGGCGACAAGGACCAATGTAGAGGAAAATGAGGTATAGTTTATTACTATTCGCTGCCGTTTTATTTCGTGTGCAGTTAGGATATTGGACAACGTCATTCAAAGTTCAATGTGTGGGATGTATTGTCTATAGGAGGAACCTTGGCTGTGAGTCGATTACAGAGCCATTCGAGACTACAGCCATTCCTGGGCTAGATTCCAACCAGGACATGTATTGAGTTTACTTGTAAATTTTGGTTGAAGATTGGAAAAATTGTCGGGAGGTAAATAAATCTGGGTTCGTGTGTTTTGGAGCAAGAAGTGTAAAACGAAAGTTGACTAAAAACATCAGAAGCTATTAATTTATATGAATGGTTTTTTTTAATGCAGTTTTCCAAAATAAATATAGACCCGGAAGCAGGGTTGCAGTTCTGGAAAATATCCTGACACGATGACATCGCCCGTTCTGACCCCTTGTTGCTGATTCAGACACGTGTTCCGAGTCTTTTAACAATGTATGTTTCAGTCAAACTTTCAGAAATCGACCTGGGAGGAGACGCGTGACTGACTGTACACAGTTTTAGTTTCCAGCTCGTGCCACCCATGTGGCAGAGAGAAATCTGTGTAAACAACACCTGCGTTGTCTCTTTCAACTAAGTCTGCATTTGCTTCCGTTGCAAAACCGATTAAGCAATCAACAGAATGGTCGCTTTCGCTCTGAGCTCATTCTGTCGTGTGTTTCTACCATTCACGCACGAAATTGGGCTTATGTATATATTTTCCCTCACAATATCTAGGTGCCACTCATATCGGAATAAACCACAAAATGTCAGTTACTGAATTAGGTATTTTGTTCAACATCAGTTTTATCAATCTAAAATTAATAAATCAATTTCTTATTAATTCACTGAGATTTAATGGGGTCGCGAGGAAACTTGTTTCCAAATCTCTAGATTTCCGAGAATTCTACTGAATTGTAACTCAATCCAGTTTAAGTCCATCGGTGAGAATTTATAGGACATAACTTTGAATCATTCGCAAGTTTTTAATGAAACAAAACCTCCTTATATTCTCGAAGATAGTTTTGATGACGTTTAACGTTTACTCCTATAAAAACCAAAACATAGCATGGTTGTCGTTGTAACAGATATCACTGTTAAATAAGTTTCGATAATTTGAAAATAACGAATCATAACTCGATACTTCGCATACATATTATTTAGGGTGAGTGAATGCCGAAATATCGATACAAACCTGGTAAAAATTGGAATAATATGTTTAAAATATTTGTGGACGGTGTCAATTTTCGATACACAATATCTAGTAGCTTTTAAAAAAAAATAACTTTCAAATTAGTGTTGACAAGTCAAGTTCAGCTTCCGTGAAACTTAACTTGGAAGTCAGTAAATTGAGTGGGATTAATTTCCAACTCTTCCTTGAGTGAAGGCGAGACAGTAAATGTTATCGATTTAAGATCTTGCATATTAAAAAGTTCACAAACGTTTTGAAGAATATCAGGATTTTAATATTATCGCACCAGAGTGGAAAGTTTCATCTTCCTTACTTTGAGGATAAAATCCTGGGACAGACTATTTGGGAGTAGGGGACATCGGACACTGCAGATGTGATATACGATTTTGTAACAGTATTTTGAAACTTGAAAATCATGTCCAACACATGGATATCATCCTTGGGATCTGTTACACTGGCTCAGCAAGATGTACTCCGAGGATGAGATCCTTCGGGGAGAGGGGATATCTTAAAATATCTTAATATATTTCAAGGATGAACAGATCTCGATCAAATCATGGATATTGAGATATTTTTTAAAATAATGATAAACAGGAGATCCTGATTGGCAGCTAATTGACAACTGAAGAAAACTGACCAAATTCAGAATGGCCATGTCTATTTGTATTAAATTGAATCAGAATAGGCTAAATTACATATGCGTATGTTTATGTAATTTCAAAACATTGTTATGACTTTTGCCCAGGTCGAGAGCAAAAACGTTGCATCAACAACAACTAATTGTTTATTAAATTCTGGGTGCCTTTTACGCCGTACCTTTCCTTTAATAGAAAAGCATGTGTGTAATCCCTCCCAATGAAAGCCAAAAGCTTCCACTATTGCCGGGACAATTCACTGACAATACAACCTCGTCAATAATATCTCGTGAGTCTTACACCAAATCTTTGCCCAGAATAGGCACTTCATGTCCATAGCTTCGCCTTATACGAAGGAGGACGATTTGTCTACAGCGCTCGACAAGCATGCGTATTGAAGTCTATAAATCTCAATTTGCAAGAAATGTTCACGTCAAATAAAGAAAGGGCAAGAATACATTGTACGTTGTAGGTGGATGTATTATAGCGTTTCTCATATTCAATCAGATGTTTCTTTTTCGGTTTGAAGGTGTAAGTTGCACAACGCGCAACACTTTTATTCATACGCAAATCATCATCCGAACGCATGGCGCGATCATACGTAGAAACTTCTGCTAGTGTTAAGTGAAACGTGAAATGCCATTAGCAAGCTAAGATGATGCAAATAGAACACGAGCTTTCAAATGCTGATTGAGTAACAAAATGGAGTTGTCATACAAGTGTCCGTTTCCATGCAAAGCGTGCACCATTTCAATTCATTTCCTGGTTCTTTTGTTCACAAAACCGAGTAACTTGGAATTAGAAATGCATGCGACTATGATGTTTTACATTTTTCGACCCAGCACCTTGAAACTGGCAATTTCATTTGAAGATATGTATGCAAGAAGATCAAACAAAATCAGTTTGTTACCCTGTGGTGCGTTCCGATCAAGTTCAGATCAACTATTTTTGAACGTAGTGCACAGGCGAAGTAACTTTTACTATCAAAGCTTGACGAACTCGAAGAGCAGCAGCTGACAAGTAGCGAGGAATTGCAGCAAACCACATACATACACCTTTCTTTCTTAGAACTTCGTGCATTTGTCAAAAGCATACACAGCATATGAACTAAAGGGGTGCATTTTAAGTTCTGAAAATTTGTTATAATTTCAAACCAAAGCAATGTTTCACATGAACAGTCGAGTTGGCTTCCAAGTTATATAACCAGCGGACCCAAACAGGTTTTAACTTTGACCGCGCCGCTCTTTCGTCACTGATAAATAAAGTTTGGAACAGGCACATGTCTGCTTCAAAAAGAATATACATGAGTCACATATTTTTATGATTTTCTTAGGGGTGCATGGAGGAGGGTATAGGGGTACCTCACACATTTCAAACACGGAGATCGTAAGGTGATTGGTTTAACTTTTTATGACAATTATTTGAGTGAACTCACAAAAAGATCATTTCAACTTTTGTTCCGAAAAAAATACTCAAAAAAATTTTTTAAAAAAATTTACTCACCCGAAGAAGATCGTAAACATCAGAAAACTGCCGCCGTTTTAGCTTGAATGCAGCGAGAGCGCGAAGGAATTTATCGTTGTTCGTACACTCTCCAACTCTGTCTTTCCCCAATTCTGCCAGGAATAGTTCCATAAGATCTAACCGATTCAAGTGAACTAAAGACCAGCTAATCTGGGAGCAAACTCCAACATGAAAACTCCCGAATTCTTTCTCCTTGATCTGCTCCCATATTTTCACGTGTTCTTCCACGTTTTTCACGTGGTCAGTTTCACCGTCTTCCATCTTGACGTTGTTAGTTTCACCTGAAAATGTGAGAGTCCATTCGTTGCCAAAAATATGTGCCTTGTTGCATCACACTCCCAGATTTCGTACGATGTAGTATTCCTCACTTCGAGATATGAAAAGTGCAACTGGAATTTAATCTTACACACGCCACCGAACGACACAACTTTGCGGTTGTAAATTTGTAGCCGAAATCAACTTCTGTCATTACATAACCTTTTATCCCCGCCAGATTAGATGGGTTTCTCGAGTTAAGTTAAGTAAGTTCTGATTGGCTAATAATGTTTCGGACAAAAAAGGCGGGGACATCGCGCGCGTGCAAAAGGCGTGTCTTGGACGTTTAAGAATATAATCAGACATTGTACTCGATGTACATGTCTCTCGTAGACGCAATAAACACATAATCGTGAAAGGTGAGACTGAAACAGACAGGTGTGATTTGCGTGCAAAGTACTTAAGTCATGCTGTTTGGGAAAGAGCAATCGGCAATCGGCTCAATTTAAGGTGACGACACTAACATTTGTTGTCCAAAATAAATCAGGGGCCTAAAAGGCACCATGGATTACGCCATTAAAACGGAGTCTTTGAGACTTTCATGTAAAGTGAGTTACTGGTGGATCGTTTAAATGACCAGGAAAACCACACATCACGTACCAAAATTAAGGTCAATTTCAAAGGTCAATATCACAAATCTGGCTCAAAAACAAGAAAATCCATAGCAAATGATCTTTATGAGTGCATGCATAGTAGATGATATACCAGGTTCGAATTGTGTGAGGTCCCTCCCCCTTCCACCCCGAAAAAAACCCATAAAAATATGTGACACATGTATTCATTCTGAAGCAGATACGTGCATGTTCCAAACTATTTATCGATGACGAAAGATGGAGACGTGATCAAAGTAAAAGCCCGTTTATGATTTGCAAGAGTTTCCAGTTGTATTATCCCTGTTGGCCTTGACCTTATACATTTCAATCTAAGTTGGATTCTTCTCTGCCATAGATGTGAGGTATTTCTTTAGTTAAATCACAACCCATATCCTTGGACTGAAACAACTGGCACAGACAAAGATTTCATTAGTAATTAGCCTCAATTTTGGCTCGCGACATCTGGATGAATCCATAGTTTCCCTGATCAAATTTGTTAAAAACTTGAGGAACTAAATAACGGAAGCCGAGATAACAATGAGGAGAAGGAGAACGATATAACCTGTATTTCATAAGACTTCGACAGCAATATATCTGACATATAGTCTAAAAATAGTGTGACAGAAATATGCAGTGTTCCTCGTGAGATATAATTTTATTCTAGGTTCTTAATGTTAAATATGGTCCATGACTCATATTAACACCATTTTCGTCCCCTGTCGTCACAAGTCCATGTGATTATGCAGGTGTATATGCAATATAATTAGAACCGGCACAATTGACTTATCAATACCTTTCTGGTAACTACTGTACATTGCGTGTACATTACGACAGACTAATATTGAGGTATAAATACAGATGGAAAATATTCTCTCATATCCCTTCTACAATATTTAGGATATTGAACATAAATACATGATTAGATTTTTAAAAGTATTTACAAACTAAAAAAAAAATGTATAAACAAACTTATAGTAAAATTGGTGAAAAGTACTCCCGTTTTGTTTGATATCCTCTATGTGTAGGATGTGAAACATAGGATTTTTTTTTATTGTATATTGCAGAATCAGATGTTATTGCATCATGGATATATGCATCTGCGCGAATCCAGTCAAAACAAATTCCGACTAGACACGTGCGATCAGAATATATGGTACACAGACAGACGAAACTACTGTTTATCATGAATGTAATATCTTTGGATATTAAACTATTTTGTATGGAAGTATCACAAGTTCACACTCGTGAAGCAAACGGCTCTCTGCTGGAACAATAGTCGTCTGCGGGATGTGAATCTAACTCTGCTGGAAATTAATATTTGATGAAGGAAATGAAGAAAGGTGCATCATTTGGTCTTGGAATTGGGATTATTTTCAGTACTCAAGCATTTGAATAGTTGTATAAAATAACACTGTGTATAAGGTACAGTACTTTATCTAAACCAGTGGATTTGAACTCGTGTACGAGGAAATATCTCTGTCAAGTTTGGCACACGCATAACCACGTGCTCTGTTTAGTACCGTCTTTATGATACTGTTCATGAAAGAAAGACATTCACAATTGCAGTGTGCTTGATAACACTGGCCAACGTCGGTATCGAACTCCCGTGCTTAGCATTTAACAGCATAGTATTCTGTCAAATTTATATATAAAACTATCAATTATAACGGCACAGGACTCGGCTGAAAAAAAGAGTACGGTATCTACAATAAGGCAGTTAACAGAATGGAAATAAGATCCAATTTAGACACATGATGCCGAAGTCGACGTCAGTATATATGTGGCATGTGAGATGTGTGACAGGGAGTTATTCTCCAAATTAAAAATCAGAAAATTCCATCGACGATCGATGTGTCGTATTATTGCCAGGGAAAATTGAAGTCATGGAGCAATATGGACATATTGGACTGATAAGTTCGGAGAGTCCACTTTCAGACTTGAAGACAATATAATTTTGATATGAAACATTCAGCCGAGAACATAAAATTATTAAACCAATTTGAACATATCTATGACAAATCACAACACGCACAAGCTCTTCTAAATTGACCTCGTAGTCTCTTACACGGCCTCAATGCTCAAGACGTCTCAAGATTTATGTGGTGTGCAGTAAATGAAATTGCAATTCAGCTGGCACAGGGTGGAGTTGGTTTTATTTGTGAGGGCAAGTTGAACTGTAACCTATATCTCAAATGTTTTATTTTCAGAATAAGAGTTTCTATAATACAGAGAGGGTAACTCTTTTCATACAAAGTCCAATGGCTGGTGGGGTGATTCTGGGCAAATGTTTCTTCACGGTTACAATCTCAAAATAATTAAGAGACGCCTCCTTAATAGTCAGTCCACAAATTCGTTTTTGGCAATCCCTAGAATTCATATCATATCTCTTAAATTCAGTGAAGTCCCTGAAAATGAGTTTTGGTCTGAACATTCGAGAGGAAATTATTGAACTATTTTTAGATTGGGGTTCAAAATTAGCTCAGAATAATTACACATGCCAATTACTTGCAACTGTCATTGCAGAAGATGTTCTGGCTGGTAGAGCTCGCCAACAGGGTTGTAATGTTTCATCCTAACAAAACGGACAGAATTTTGAACAGACGATGCCGGCCGTAGCCTGCCCACTGTATGGACATTCAGCGAAAGTACCGGTCTAGTCTTCAGCGAAGGTACCAGACTAGTCTTCACCAAGTCATGTTCGGCATTCGGCAGTGAAAGGAAAACAAACAATCGGCGAATTATTGAATAAATTTCGACGCTTTACAACAACAACAACAACAACACATCAAAGCTTTGAAAAAAGAAGAAAAAAGTTTCACTTAACACTACCCTTAGATTCTCGCTGTGATTCGGCATGTATTTCACACGGCGCCATCTATCTAGAGGGAGATAATCCAGTTCGAAAGTTGTTCCCAAAGCATGAGGTCAAATGTCGGCCCCATTTAAACGAGCCAATGAAATTATCTGTATTCAAATATTTCTCAGACATGCAGACGTGTCAGTTTCACGAGGCGCAAGACTGGGGGAGTCTACGCGAGACCAAAACGAAGTTGTGCGAATTAGCTATTTTATTTCTCACTCTAGTGGAGCATGCTTCTTTGTTTATCTTAAGAAAAATCATATTACAAACGGCCTAACATATTTGAAAACAAAATAAAATCGGCGGCAGACCACAGGAAAATGATATGCTTTTTATTTTGTGATGGGGGCACTTCGAGGCCCACCATGGGATCATTTCAATCGATCGCTTTCTGGAGGTGTGTCTTCGTTGTATGAATGTGATTGCACCGATGTCGGATGTAACGGGACCAGTCGGATGTGACCATTTGGGAAACGCCCTATTACACTCAGATAGCACCCGTTACCGCATGGCTACGAGCAGAAGTTTCTACCTATGATCGTGCCATGCGTTCGGATGATGAACAAAAAATAGCAGCAAATGTATTTTTTAATCAATTGCTCACGTACATTCACAGCTGTTATTAATTAAATATCTTATTATGAATGAAAAAAAAAAATTGACTGGTAAGATGTAGGTTTGGTGAAATGATGTTTTGGTATAGGGCTATATATTAATAGATACTGGCAGGGGTGTTTCAGCTGACATAACGGGGGACTACCCTGTTCGGAGGTTAGCCATATTGGTCGCCCGGCTGAGCTGCTTTCCATTTCATCCTAGCGAAAAGACAGCATACGCTGGCTGCTGTGAAGACCTTCACTCCCATACCTTCACTTCCACACTGCCAATTTTTTTTTATTTCAGTTCGTCTCCGTTTCAGGTTGTTACAGCACGACAACGAAGTCGCTTTTTATTTCATGTATTATCTAAAGGATAGAATAAAGAAAACATTCTATTTGGCAATTTTGTTCATAGTCATTGGTATAAATCTGCTAATACTAATTTAGTATTTTCCAGCAGAATCAGTTGTCAAATTATCCCACAGAGTTCGTTTCTCATTTTGGTCGTTGTTGATGTTTGTTTTTGGCGAATGCATTGCAGAGTCCGTTGCGAATACTGAAATCTATAATCAGTATATGGAATTGAAAACCATTCTAAATATCTGAAGGCAGTTTAATATCGTGTATTAATGTACCACAAAAATGCAAATGATAAATGCATTCCAGTGAAAATATATTTGTTTGTAGTGCAGATTCTTCGCAACAACACCTTGACCATATCGAATGGAAATTCCTGCGCATTGTGCAGAGATCATTCAACAATGAATCTTCTGCCTTCAAAGACGGGCTAGTTAGATAATCTAACTGAAGTTTGACAGGGTTTTCCTTGGTGGAATTTATTTCTGTTCCCTGATTAATACAGATTATGTCACCGGAAAAACATATTTTTTCAGCATCGTTCTCTGTTGTCCACATGCGTATACGTTTCGCGCCAGCAGAGTGTTGTTTGAATCACGAGGGTGAAGGTGCATTTTGATAACTTACTGCCACACTTTCCAGTTTGGAGATCAACAATAAATTATTGTGGTTGTCACCACGTCAAACACAAGTATAAATGTCATCTTGCTCTCTTTGATGTTGCTGCTGATGTTGCCCATTGCGATGTCGACCCTTAACATCGCAATCGACAAAATATTGACATGATCGATTAGAGTCGACATGACGGCCCATGTCGACATTTTAACATCGCAATGTACATTGTATGACATGGTCGACAATCAATATAGCAAGATTCGAAACGTGTTTTTTAATATCGAAGTAAGGGGAAAAAGATTTACTTGTGATTTCCAGACTTCAATGTGTTTGATGGAGAAGTCATTGTCCTACTAAATGATTTATCTGCGAGATACATTTTTCCACGAGCTCATCTTTCAAGACATATCTTATACCAGGGCTAACCACCAGTTAGTCATCTTACACTATACGAGAGTCAAATCTTTAAGGAGAATCAGGATCTCCGAGATTTTCGAAATTTTTTGCCAAGTCTAAATTTCCCAAAACGCCCCTGATCATTATAATGACCAAATTTTATGACACAACGATACCATGAGACATGAAATGACAATATATATATATATATATATATATATATATATATATATATATATATATATATATATATTTGAAAAATGTTTTCAATACCTTTGTGAAGCAAAAATGAAACGAAATGACCAAAAATTTCGGAAGCGACTTTCAGAAAATAAATACCGTAATAGGCCAGTCAAAGGATAAATAAAATGTCTCAACTAAGTTTTGGAGATCCTACGAGCAAAATTTATCTAATTCGCTTGAAGCACGTGGCCGTACTTACATATTCGACTGTGGACGTGAACACAAATGACCGCTGAAATTTCGCCATTTTGTCTCCGACGTCACAAGGAAATAAAGATAAGTCAATAGAAAATAAAGTATAGCAGATATCAAATTCAAATTTTCCACAAATATACAGATAGATACGTACTTTTCAGCCCATATATTGACATAGAAATCGAATTTAGCCCTTTGATTCAACACAATTCAGAATGTGAGAGACCATGCTTCTTTTCCAAACACATCACATCTCAATAATATTCATACGCCCAAATAGGCATGTCGAAAATATCGTCCATAACATGTATAAACATAAAAAAAGCATCATAATTCCGTGAAATATGATGATATTTAGCATACAAAATATTTAATTCCACAGTTTTATTGCAGAAAATCATTTTTGTCAACCTCTCTGGAGATGTACTTTTTTCGAGCCGCCTTACTCTAATATCCTGCCGCATGCTTCACGAGAAATCGCGCGAGATTTGATAATTGGTGAAAGTGATGAAAAAAAGATCATTCGTCTGATTACATCAAATTTAGACAACAAAGAAATGGTAAAAATAGTAAAAATGAATTTCGGTAAGTAGCCCTCCCATCTGAATGATTCTGCATTCCGATTGCATGTTTTGAAAGCGTTTGTCGATGAAAATGGATGAGCGTAAACGTGTGTAGATGAATGACATTAACCATCACGACCATGTGCCAACAACAAAAACATGTTGAATGACTGTCTTATTCAGACGGACTTTGATTGACTGGTGTTCAGTTTTGTGCGAAGGGTTAATGCATCGAGGCCGGAAAAAGTCCACCTGAGCAGGAAGAAATGTGAATCGCCATTTTTCCGAATAATCCAATTTGCTTGACCACGTGTAGCATTCTATTTTCCACATTTCTTCAATTTCCAAATTTTACTTCGAAAAATCCACTACATTTTTGATGAATTTTGCACTTTGTTTAGTGCCTTTTTGAAAATTTCAACCTGAAAAAAAAGTCTAAATCTCTCACACCCCCCTTGGCCTTAAAACAACCACCGGCAATAATATGTCCGGCGACGAAATACTTTATTCGCACTAAAAGCGACCAAATAATAAAATATGATCGTTTTACAAAAGTCAGTTTCTTTCAAAGCAGAACAGTAACCCGTTTACAGTAAAGATTACTGCTAGAATTCCTTGAACAATTCCGGGGCGGTTCTTAGTATGGCTTTGATTGTGGTTCCTGGTGCGAGAGCCATGAAAATCTTGTATCATATTGTGCTCATTCATCCATGTCTTCTGCCGAGCTAACCATCATGGGCAAATTTAAAACAGTATAATTATATAATCACTCTTTGGGTGGAAATGTGGTCGGTTGACCTTGGACCTATAAATGTAGACCATGGATGAGAAGTTGCATCACTGTGACGCCATCTCAGAATTAATTAGTGTAGTAGAGAAAGCGCATCTAGGTTTAGAATGAATGCATCAAATAGGCATTTGTGGGCCATAGTGGATCCATTGTGCACAGTCGCACTCGCAGTGGTAGAGACGTTGTTCTACCTTCACGTTACATAAAGGAAACGGGATTGAAAGCGATTTGTTACATGCAAAACCTAAGTTTTAACAGGTTTTCTTGAATGAATAGAGATCAAGCATACATTGCAGGTGGTGTACCTTTCTCGGACATCTCGAAAATGTGTGCTTTGCTAATAACTCTAGAGTAGTTGAGTTTGTAGTTAGTGATTTCTGATATGCAATTACAATTGATGTAACAATTTACAGACAAACTGAATTTTGAATATTTGCGTCTCTGTTCCGAAGGAATTCATTTCATGTGCTCTCTTTCCACACAATACATCGACTTGCAATTATACACGTATCTCAAGTAGTAATTTTCGTTTTTACACCCCAGAGCCATTTGAATTTTATTCGTAAATGCGGTTACAGAAAGATGAACGAGAGATCCTGAAGGATCTCGGCGCCCACCATTGTCCGATAATTGTAAGCTGATGACTAGAGGATCTTTTTGTCCATTGTTACTGAGAACAAACGATTGATTTGTAATTTTGTTTACAGAATTTCGAATCTGAGCAAAAGAGATCGGAAAAGGGACACTGAAAAACACCAAGATATAATCCAAGTTTCAGGAGTTTCAAGATTTCTAGAAACTGTACTTATGTCGTTTGTTATAATACAAGAGAAATGAGCAAGGTTAGTCTGAAGGTGAATGGTCATGTACGGAGGATCCTTCGCCTTTGTTTCGTAGTATTTTTTTTATTTATTTTTTTGCACGTGTCATCATTGGGTACTGGAAGCGAGGACCGATCTCTTTGACACTTTGGCATGAGCTATGAAACATACTTAAGAGGAACGAATGCTACTTCTGTTCTGTTTACTGGGCTAGTTTGAGATATCTCTTTTATGATACCATGCTCGAAAATAGTAAGATGGTACAAGGGATCCGGTCCACGCAGTAATGTTGAAACTTCAAAAGTGCCTGAATCCTGAATATCTCCCTTGGATCGAAACATGCAGTAGTCTACAGTTGTCGAGTTGTGACGTTGAGTCACAAGAGTGACGTCCCTTCATGTAGCCGACCCGCCGGCAGACGAAAGGGTGGAGCAGTTCACTTGCTACTGCATGGACTAAAGAAAACTGATTTAAAATTTGAAGAAATACATTTTAATTCCGAGTTATTTGAACTCCTTGATATGGAAGGCGAAGGTATGGTTATTCTCTATAGTCAATATATAGAATATGCCCCACCGTTTGATCCGCCGACTCTTGTGATGCAACGTCACAACTCGAGAATACCGTATTAATTTGAAGCGTAACTTGGATTTTCGAATCGGACTAAAAAAGGTATCTTGCACTACTAGGCCCCATGTGGGACCTGTGTACCAAATTTCAGAAAGATCCATGAAATATTTCCTGAGAATTCACGATAACAATGTTTCAAGGGGAAATTCAAGATGGCCGCCTTGTGGCCATATTGCATTTTCGATTCGGACCGAGAAAGGTATCTTACACAACTAGACCATAAGGGGAATCTGTGTACCAAATTTGAGAAAGATCCATGCAGTACTTCCTGAGAAATCACGACAACAAAGTTGCATGGGAAAGTCCAAGATGGCCGCCTGTTGGCCATATTGGATTTTCGAATCGGACCAGAAAAGATATCTTGCACAACTAGACGAAAAGGAGAACCTGTGTACCAAATTTAACAAAGATCCATGAAGTAGTTCCTGAGAAATCGCAATAACAATGTTTCATGGGGTAATCCAAGATGGCCGCCTGATGGACATATTGGATTTTGGAATCGGACCAGAAAACGTATATTGCACAACTGGACCACAAGGGGAATCTGTGTATCAAATATGAGAACGATCCAGGCAACACTTCCTGAGAATTCATGATAACAGAATTTCATGGGGAAGTCTAAGATGGCCGCCTGGTGACCATATTAGATTTTCGATTCGGACGAAAAAAGGCATCTTGCATATTCGAGACCCTAAGGGGAACCTGTGTGCCAAATTTGAGAAAGATCCATGCAGTAGTCCCTGAGAAATGACGATAAAGTTTCATGGAAAAATCCAAGATGGCTGCCTGGTGGCCATACCGAATTTTCAAATCGGACCAGGAAAGGTATCTTGCACAACTAGACACCAAGGGGAACCTGTGTACCAAATTTGAGAAAGATCCATGCAGTACTTCCTGAGAAATGACGATAAATTTTCATGGGGAAATCCAATATGGCTGCCTGGTGGCCATATTGGATTTTCGAATCGGATCAAAAAAGGTATCTTGCACAACTAGACCCCAAGGGAAAACTGTGTACCAAATTTGAGGAAGATCCATGCAGTAGTTCCTGAGAAATCGCGATAACAAGGTTTCATGAGGAAATCCAAGATGGCTGCCTTGTGGCCATACTGGATTTTCGATTCAGACCGAAAAAGGTATCTTGCACAACTAGACCCTAAGGGGAACCTGTGTACCAAATTTGAGAAAGATCCATGCAGTAGTTCCTGAGAAATCGCGATAACAAGGTTTCATGGGGAAATCCAAGATGGCTGCTGGCCATATTGGATTTTCGAATCGGACCAGAAAAGGTATCTTGCACAACTAGACCCCAAGGGGAACCTGTGTACCAAATTTGAGAAAGATCCATGCAGTAGTTCCTGAGAAATCGCGATAACAAGATTTCATGAGGAAATCCAAGATGGCTGCCCGGTGGCCATATTGGATTTTCGAATCGGACCAAAAAAGGTATCTTGCACAACTAGACCCCAAGGGGAACCTGTGAACCAAATTTGAGAAAGATCCATGCAGTAGTTCCTGAGAAATCGCGATAACAAGGTTTCATGGGGAAATCCAAGATGGCTGCCTGGTGGCCATATTGGATTTTCGAATTGGACCAGAAAAGGTATCTTGCACAACTAAACCCCAAGGGGAACCTGTGTACCAAATTTGAGAAAGATCCATGCAGTAGTTCCTGAGAAATCGCGATAACAAGGTTTCATGGGGAAATCCAAGATGGCTGCCTGGTGGCCGTATTGGATTTTCGAATCGAACCAAAAAAGGTATCTTGCACAACTAGACCCCAAGGGGAACCTGTGTACCAAATTTGAGAAAGATCCATAAAGTAGTTCCTGAGAAATCGCGATAACAAGAATTGTTTACGCACGCCCCGACTGACGGACGGACGACCGACGACGGACGAAAAGCGATTTGAACAGCCCACCATCTGGTGATGGTGGGCTAAAAATATTCAGTAAATATACACAACCATTGTGATACGTGTATAATTGCGGTATTTATAATATATCGTCGGTATATATCATGATGAATTGGGTATACTTGGCAGGTGATCAATTATCCGGAAATCTGAGTGCAGGTGAAGTCCTGTATGTAACCCGACACATCAAATTACAACTTACAGGACTTCTCCTTCCGGCTGTGACAGTCCAGTGATCACGCTCGGCAACGATTTGGTGTAAGACTCACGAAATATAATTCACAAAGGATCTGCTGCAAGTTGTATTGTCAGTCTTTTGTCCAGGATATTACCTTTTCAATGGGAGGTCTTACACCAAAGCCTTGCCTCACGCTCTGGCAATTAAAGTAATGTTGTGTCACATGCGGGAGGTGGCATGGTGACTGAACTGTACTATTTTGATACAACCACCCACAGCGCATGCTCCGCTTCACAGGCTCACTCCACTTATACCCCTGCCCACAATAGCGGGAGATGAACGTTAAGACGTTCCTATGACGGAAAGGGGAAAACCCACGTACACACGGTTCAGTTATCTTCATTTTATCAAGCCAATTTCTACGTTCCCATGCACTTTGAATCTGCCTTGATCTATCTGACCACCTTCAGTGTTAAAACCGAAGTGTAAATTTCACCTACGAACGACATACGAAACAATCAGAACCTAAATACCGATTGTGTGTAGAGTGACATCATCCATTAGTAGCGGCGTCATTCCTCCTAATATGGTGGTTCTGTTGGCCCAATATGTAGGTCATCCAATCAATAATGCTCTTCTATGACACATTTCGAAATTCAAATGGATTCGAAGTCAGTGACGTCTCGTGTATCTATTTATAGGATCTTTGAACATTGAAGGTTGCCAGATATATCAAGTGAAGTGGGAACGTGGAAATTAACTTGATAAAATGAAGATGCGTTTCACAGGCTCACTCCACTTATACACCTGCCCGCAATAGCGGGAGATGACCTTTACGACGTTACTGTGACATACAGGAAAAACCCCGCGTACAGACGATTCAATCCTTCGGTTTTGGCTAATGAGCGAACTACTTTTCAATTGCTCTGCCCATATAAACAGGGGAAATAATCACCAGATCATTCTTTCTAACGCTAGGTCAACAGAGATATTGCAGAATTGAAAAGTAATCGAAATGTTCGGCAAACATCAATTTTACTATATATGATATCACTTCCGGTGGTGAGCTGCTCGGGCGGAAATCCTGTCCAAAAATTTGACTGGTGGCTGGGGTATTATTGTGCCGGAGTGAGGTGGTTGATTTTGACCCCCACCTGTCATTTAACTGTCATGAATGTGCATTGCATCATGGGATAAAAGGATTAAACGTCATCAGGATTCAGGTCAAACTCCCAATATGATTTAGCTCCCCATATTTCTTGACTCTCAAGGGGTTTCGCTACCTTTCGTATCAATGTCTGCTTTTAAAATGCCGTTGTCTGTTAAAATGGTGAACTATTTTTCGATGATTAATCAGGAATTCGTTAAGAACTTCTGCTGTACGCAGAACATGCTTGGACTAGGTTGTGGTCAAATAGTGCTGCCTATTTCGGGTATAATCTGCAAAACAGATAAAGTAATATCGTCAGATTTAGGCTGTTCTCCGCACCGTTATCTGTCAGAACAGCCCTGCTCGGAGAATGACACAAGGGGGTTTCGCGGCCAACTATGTTTTTTATGTACTTTGGGACATGTCAAATAAGAAACAACTTGTTAACAGTCAATAAACTGGGACTCACTAAAGTCAATAAACTGGGACTCACTAAAGTCAATAAACTGGGACTCACTACCCCTTTAATCAGTTTGAATTGTTAAAAACTACAATTTTGTGTGACAATAGGGCTAGGATTACAAGAATAGTCTTATCTTCCATAATTATTATCCAATCTTTATAATGTTGGTCACATATTATTCAGCATTGATTGCTGCATCAAATATTTACAAGATACTGTTATAATTTGTTGGGTATGACGTCACACAGGGACCATACATACAACAGTAGGAGTAGTAGCGAAAGCGGGCGTTTTGGGAGTGAGGGTGTGTTTGAGCGATTGAGGGACCATTCTTGGTCCGAATGCGTCGTGTGAGGTGTCAAAGTGAAGCCCTCGGTGTGTAGACCACGACTTGAGGGATGTCCACATCATCTGTGACGTTATTGGTGACGTCATCAGTAGGAGTAGTAGCCAAAGCGGATATTTTGGGGGTGTGAAGGAAGGTGTTTGAGGTAGAGATGGGACCGTGTGGGGTGTCATCTTGTAGCTCTCTGCATGTAGACGACGAATTTTTTAGACGTTTTTGTTGGAAATCGCATCGTGCTACTCATGCGCAGTTGGGCAGTAGTAACGAAAGATGTCATTTTGGGCGTGGGCAATAATATGTTTGGGCAATCAAGGGACCCATGTTTGGTCCAAATGGACCGGTTGGGGTATCCTAGTAAAGCTTTCGTGGGGTAGTCAGACTGGCGTGTTTTTTTATTGGAAGTCGCACAAATCTGCGCATGCGTAGTTGGGGTGTAGTAAGTAAAGTGGTCATTCTTGAGGTGCGCAGGGGTATATTTGAGAGATTGAGGTTCTATATCTCATCCAAAGATGGAGTGTAGGGTGTCATCTTGAAGCTCTTGTGGTGTAGACCACGACTTGAGGGATTTTCATGTTATTTGTGACGTCATTGGTGACGTCATCATTACGAGTGGTAGCGAAAGCGGCCATTTTAGGGGTGCGTAGGGGTGTTTGAGAGACTGAAGGCCCATTCTTGGTCCGAATGGGACGTGTGAGATATCATATTGAAGCTTTCGTGGGACAGCGTCCGACTGGTTTGGCGTGTCGTGAAAGTAGGGGATATGGTGTGCATGCGCAGACAGGAAATAGTGGAAAACGGGCACTTGAATGGAATTTTAGCTTCGAGGTGGACCATCCGTGGTCCGAATGGGTCGTGTGGGGTTTCGTAGTGAAGGGCTCGTGGGGTAGCGTCGGATTGGACTGGTGTGTAGCCTAGTATCATCGTTCTGCGCATGCGCAGTCTGGCAGTAGTATAGAGCTCTTGTCCAATCAGAATCCGCCATTTGACAAACTACAGAGCTCGGCGCTGTGGGATGGATCGGTTGAGAGTACGGAGCTCGGATCTGTTGGAGCTCGAAGCTCTTGGAATCGGAACTTGGAGCTCTTGGCGCTCGGAGCTCGGAAGTGACGTCATTGTACGCATGTGCACACACCTGTGGTGCACCCGTATACGGGCTATATAGGGGACAGGGTGCACCACAGGTGCGTGCGCATGCGTGCGATGACGTCACTTCCGAGCTCCGAGCTCCAAGAGCTCCAAGTCCCTGAAAATGAGTTTTGGCCTGAACATTCGAGAGGAAATCATTGAACTATTTTTAGATTGGGGCGCAAAATTAGCTCAGAATAATTACATATGCCAATTACTTGCTAGAGCTCGCCAACATGCACCCCCCCCCAAACAGGGTTGTAATGTTGCATCCTAACAAAACAGACAGAATTTTGAACCGACGATGCCGGTGTGGAGGCTAAGAATGTTCGGAGGTTGGCCATATTGGTCGCCCGACTGGGCTGCTTTCTATTTCATCCTAACGAAAAGGCAACATACGCTGGCTGCTTTGAAGACTTTCACTCCCATAAACGCATCCACGAACACGAGCAAGACATGATTGGCTGTGAGGTTATATTTTGTCATTACCCAATGTTCCACACTGCCAAAATTTATGTCAGCTGTTCTCCGTTTCAGGTTGTTACAGCACGACAACGAAGTCGCTTTTTATTTCATGTTAAGATAAAACAAAGAAAACATTCTATTTGGCAATTTTGTTCATAGTTATTGGTATAAATTTGCTAATACTAACTTAGTATTTTCCAGCAGAATCAGTTGTCCAATTATCCCGCAGAGTTCGTTCCTCATTTTGGTTGTTGTTGTTATTTGCTTTTGGTGAAGGCAGTCCGTCGCGAAGACTGAAATCTATAATCAGGATATCGAATTGAAAAGCATTCCAAATATCCACGGCAGTTTAATACCGTGTATTGATGTGCCACAAAAATGCAAATGTTAAATGCATTCCAGTGAAAATATATTTGTCTGTAGTGCAGATTCTTCGCAACAACAACTTGACCATATCGATAGGAAATTCCTGCGCATTGTACAGAGATTTCTGTTCCCTGGATAACAACACAGATTACGTCACCGGAAAAACATATCTCACTGCCTCAACATGTTGTTGTTGTTTTTTGATCATTTATGTTTTTTTATTTTTTTTATTATAATTTTTTTTTTAGCATAGCCCTCTGTTGTCCTCAAGACTACGTTTCGTGCCAGTAGAGTGTTGTTTAAATCACGTGGGGGAAGGTGAATTTTGATAAAATACTTTCTGGCACACGTTCCAGTTTGAAGATCAACAATAAATTATTGTGGTTGTCACCACCTCAAACAACCGTATACATGTCATCCTGCTCTTTTTGATGTGGTTGCTGATGTTGCCCATTGATATGTCGACCCATAACATCACAGTCGACAAAATATCGACATAATCGACTAGATCGACCGCCCTTTTTAACATCGCAATGTACAGAATATCGACATGGTCGACAATCAATATAAAAGCAATGTCAAAGATTCGAAACGTGTTTTCAAATATCGAAGTAAGGGGAAAACGATTTACTTGTGATTTCCAGAGTTTAATGTGTTTGATGGAGAAGTCATTGCCCTACTAAACGATTTATCTGCGAGATACATTTTCCTATGATATATCTTATACCAGGGCTAACTACAGGGTGCTAACTACAGTTAGTCATCTTACACTACACGAGAGTCAAATCTTTAAGCCAAACGCCGCCAATAATATGTCCGCCGAAATACTTAATTCGCACTAAAAGCGACCAAATAATAAAATATGATCGTTTTACACATGTTAGTTTCTTTCAAAGCAAAACAGTAATCCGTTTCCAGTAATGATTACTATTGGTATCCTTGAACAATTCCGAGGCGATTTTTAGTATGGCTTTGATTGTGGTTGCTAGTGCGAGAGCCACAACAATCTTGTATTATATTGTGCTCATTCATCCATGTCTTATGCCGAGCAAAGAATCATGGGCAAATTTGAAACAGTATAATTATATAATCACTTTTTGGGTGGAAGTGTGGTCGGTTGACCTTGGACCTAAAAGTAGACCATGGATCAGAAATTGCATTAGCGTGACGCCATCTCAGAAGTAATCAGTGTAGTAGAGAAAGCGCATCTAGGTTTAGAATGAATGTATCAAATAGGCATTGTGGGCCATAGTGGATCCATTGTGCACAGTCGCACTCGCAGTGGTAGAGATGTTGTTCTACCTTCGCGTTACATAAAGGAAACGGGATTGAAAACGATTTGTTACATGCAAAACCTAAGTTTTAACAGGTTTTCTTGAATGAAGGAGGGAGGGAATTTGGCTTAATGTCACACTCAAGTTTGTTTCACTCATATGGTGACAGTCAGTTTGGTTGGTGGAGGAAGCCGGAGTACCCGGAGAGAACCACCGCCCTTCGGTAAGTAACTGATAGACTTTCACACATGGACCAGCTGGGCTCGAACCCGTGCCGGTTCAGCGGTGTGAGGCTAGCGGTCACCAGCGAAGCGCCTTAGACCACTCGGCCACCGAGGGCCCTTTCTTGAATGAATAGAGATCAAGCATACATTGCAGGTGGTGTACCTTTCTCGGACATCTCGAAAATGTGTGCTTTGCTAATAACTCTAGAGTAGTTGAGTTTGTAGTTAGTAATTTCTGATATGCAATTTACAGGCAAACTGAATTTTGAATATTTGTGTCTCTGTTCCGAAAGAATTCATTTCATGTGCTCTCTTTCCACACAGTACATCGACTTGCAATGATACACGTATCTCAAGTAGTAATTTTCGTTTATACACCCCGGAGCCATTTGAATTTTATTCGTAAATGCGGTTACAGAAAGATGAAAAATATTCAGTAAATATACACAAACATTGTGATATGTATAATTGCGGTATAATATATCGTCGGTATAGTTGAGACGTTCTATCGTCTTATAATATCATCATGAATTGGGCATACTTGGCAGGTGATCAATTATCCTGAAATCTGAGTGCAGGTGAAGTCCTGTATGTAATCCGACACACCAAATTACAACTTACAGGACTTCTCCTTCCGCCTGTGACAGTCCAGTGATCACGCTCTGGCAATTAAAGTAACCAGGGAAGACACTACTCATCGGGCATGCGCAGTCGACCCATTCTACTGTAAGGTGCAAGCCTGGCCCATTGAATCTCAGGTAGCGACAACCCCAGGTCTCCTGCTGTGCAGTAAGTAAAGCGGAGGAGGAGGAGGAGTAGGAGTCGGACACGCCACGGATTATACTAGGGAAGATGTTGTGTCACATGCGGGAGGTGGCACGGTGACTGAATTGTACTATTTTGATACAATCTCCCAACAGCGCATAGTAGTATGTAGTACGCAAATCGATAGAATAGCGCCTCACTGCGCATGCGCAGAACCTGTTTTGACGTCACAATTGGGGGCGGTTGAGGCGGTGCGCATGCGTGATGAGGAGGCGTGGCCTGTGTGTGCTGGGTACAAGATGGCGGTCTAATGTGTGTGTGTGTGCTGGGTACAAGATGGCGGCATGTGTGTGCGGAGAAAAAGTAGTCCCTAGATAAAATGGTCCGATTGGGTCGAATGAGGTATCGATGTGAAGCATTCGTGAAGGGGCATCTAATGGGCTGGGTGTGGGGTTGAAATATCGGCCTTCTGCGCATGCGCGGCGGCCGAAGGGTATGAAAATAGCCTTTTTGGAGCTAGGGAAGCCCCTAAGGGTCCGATGGGGTCGAGTGAGGTATCAAAGTGAAGCTTATGTGAAGGGGCATCTGATGGGCTGGGCGCGGGGTTGAACTATCGTCATTCTGCGCATGCGCGGAGGCCCAAGGGTATGGAAATAGACGTTTTGGAGCTAGGGAAGCCCCTAATGGACCAATGGGGTCGAGTGAGGTATCGATGTGAAGCATTCGTGAAGGGGCATCTGATGGGCTGGGTGTGGGGTTGAAATATCGGCATTCTGCGCATGCGCGGTGGCCCAAGGGTATGGAAATAGCGGTTTTGGAGCTAGGGGAGTCCCTAATGGGCCAATGGGGTCGTATGAGGTATCAAAGTGAAGCATTCGTGAAGGGGCATCTGATGGACTGGGCGTGGGGTTGAAATATCGGCATTCTGCGCATGCGCGGTGACCCAAGGGTATGGAAATAGACGTTTTGGAGCTAGGGGAGCCCCTAATGGTTCAATGGGGTCGAGTGAGGTATCAAAGTGAAGCATTCGTGAAGGGGCATCTGATGGACTGGGTGTGGGGTTGAATTAGGGTGATTGTGCGCATGCGCGGTGGTCGAAGGGTATGAAAATAGCCTTTTTGGAGCTAGGAGCGCCCCTAATGGTCCAATGGGGTCGAGTGAGGTATCAAATTGAAGCTTACGTGAAGAGGCATCTAATGGACTGGGTGTGGGGTTGAATTAGGGTGATTCTGCGCATGCGCGGTGGCCGAAGGGTATGAAAATAGCCTTTTTGGAGCTAGGAGAGCCCCTAGTGGCCCGATGGGGTGGAGTGAGGTATCAAATTGAAGCATTCGTGAAGGGGTATTTGATGGCTGGGTGGGTGCATGTAAAATTTTTCCTGAAAAAAAAAATACGGAACACGGACTTTATCGAAAAACCTGGGAAAATGCCTATATGGGGTATGAGGGGTATATAGGTCGCCGGGCTTAACGGGGCTTGTCTATCAACAGAGTTATCTTCCCCTAGTTCCAGGGTGGGTGTATGTAAAAATTTTCCTGAAAAAATACGGAATACGGACTTTATCCTAAATTACGGGAAAATGCCTATATGGGGTATGGGAGGTATAGGACCATCCTGGGAAACGTACTTCTATACATTTGCGGTAGGGTTGTGAGGTCTCGTTTTACTCGTCTCGTCATTTAGAACATGATAGGAAGTGTCCCCGTGCGAATCGGTGAAATTTTTGAAAAAAGTCACCGAACCCCATATAGTCCCATACTGAGGGTATAGGATCAATGTTTGTCCCCCTGGGAAACGTACTTCTATACATTTGCGGTAGGGTTGTGGGGTCTCGTTTTACTCGTCTCGTCATTTAGAACATGATAGGAAGTGTCCCCGTGCGAATCGGTGAAATTTTTGAAAAAAGTCACCGAACCCCATATAGTCCCATACTGAGGGTATAGGATCAATGTTTGTCCCCCTGGGAAACGTACTTCTATACATTTGCGGTAGGGTTGTGGGGTCTCGTTTTACTCGTCTCGTCATTTAGAACATGATAGGAAGTGTCCCCGTGCGAATCGGTGAAATTTTTGAAAAAAGTCACCGAGCCCCATATAGACCCATACTGGGGTATAGGTTCAATGTTTATCCTACTGGGAAACCCACTTCTATGCATTTGCGGTAGGGTTGTGGGGTCTCGTTTTACTCGTCTCGTCATTTAGAACATGATAGGAAGTGTCCCCGTGCGAATCGGTGAAATTTTTGAAAAAAGTCACCGAACCCCATATAGTCCCATACTGAGGGTATAGGATCAATGTTTGTCCCCCTGGGAAACGTACTTCTATACATTTGCGGTAGGGTTGTGGGGTCTCGTTTTACTCGTCTCGTCATTTAGAACATGATAGGAAGTGTCCCCGTGCGAATCGGTGAAATTTTTGAAAAAAGTCACCGAGCCCCATATAGACCCATACTGGGGTATAGGTTCAATGTTTATCCCACTGGGAAACCCACTTCTATACATTTGCGGTAGGGTTGTGGGGTCTCGTTTTACTCGTCTCGTCATTTAGAACACGATAGGAAGTGTTGCGGAGCGAATCGGTGAAATTTTTGAAAAAAGTCATCGAGGCCTGGGTAGGCCCATAGGCCTATACTGCATGGCTATGGGTGTATAGGCCCATACGGGGTGGACATGTTGGAGTCTAGGTGGGCCACTCATGGTCCAATGGGGTCGAGTGAGGTCTTATTTTGAAGCTCTCGTGGAGGAGCACTTGACTACACTAATGGTTCGTCCGTGTTCAATAGTCTGCGCATGCGCAGTCTGGCCGTAGTATAGAAAACAGGCATTTTGGGTGCTATGTAGGGGTGTGTTTGGGTTAGAGATGAGCTAATCACGGTTCGAATGGGTCGTGTGAGGTGTCAAAGTGAAGCTTGTGTGGGGTAGAGTCAGAATGGTGTGTGTTTGAATGCATGTCGCGTTAATCTGCGCATGCGCAGTTGGTTGTAGTAAGTAAAGTGGCCATTTTGGGGCAGCGAAGGAAGTTATTTGGGGTCGAGATGGGCTAATCACGGTTCGAATGCGTCCTGAAAGGTGTCATCTTGTAGTTCTCGGGGTGTACACTCCGATTTGAGGGATGTTCGCGTCGTCATCGGTGACGTCATCGGTACGAGTAGTAGCGAAAGTGGCCATTTTCGGGCAGTACATGAAGGTATTTGGGGTCGAGATGGGCTATTCACGGTTCGAATGCGTCCTGGAAGGTGTCATCTTGTAGTTCTCGGGTGTACATTCCGATTTGAGGGATGTCCGCGTCATCTGTGACGTCATCGGTGACGTCATCGGTACGAGTAGTAGCGAAAGTGGAAAGTTTCGGGCAGTACATGAAGGTATTTGGGATCGAGATGGGCTATTCACGGTTCGAATGCGTCCTCGAAGGTGTCATCTTGTAGTTCTCGGGGTGTACATTCCGATTTGAGGGATGTTCGCGTCATCTGTGACGTCATCGGTACGAGTAGTAGCGAAAGTGGACATTTTCGGGCAGTACATGAAGGTATTTGGGGTCGAGATGGGCTATTCACGGTTCGAATGCGTCCTGGAAGGTGTCATCTTGTAGTTCTCGGGGTGTACATTCCGATTTGAGGGTGTCCGCGTCATCTGTGACGTCATTGATGACGTCATCGGTACGAGTAGTAGCGAAAGTGGACATTTTGTGGGTGCGTGAGGGTGAGTTTGGTGTAGAGATGCACCATCCTTAGTCCGAATGCGCCGTGTGAGGTGTCATTTTGTAGCTCTCGGGGTGTACATTCCGAATTGAGGCATGTCCGAAGCATCTGTGACGTCATCGATGACGTCATCAGTAGGAGTATTAGCGAAAGTGAGCCTTTGGGGCAGTGCAGGAAGGTATTTGGTGTAGAGATGGACCATCCGCGTTGCGAATGCGTCGTGTGGGGTATCATGTTGTAGCTCTCGGAGTATAGACCCTGATTTCAGGGATATTTATAGCATCTGTGACGTCATTGGTGACGTCATTAGTACAAGTTGTAGCGAAAGTGGGCCTTTTTTAGCAGTGAAGGATGTTATTTGGTGTAGAGATGGACCATCCGCGGTCCAAATGGACCGTGTGAGGTGTCATCTTGTAGCAACGCCCACCAACACCATTCTTAATGCTTCAACGCCCTGGTGAAATAGCTCAGAAGCTCTGATATTCCATGGAATTGTCACTAATTCTTCGAAATGCGGTGATGCCCGTCAACGCCCGTCGTTACACCTTAACACTCTAACATAACGCCATGATATAGACCAGAGAGAGAACAACAACAGCAACAACAACAAGGATGACACATGAGAGAACAACAACAACAAGAAGTTTTTTTCATATAGTTTATTTTCCCCAATGTTACATCATACCCACGCTGGGGGAGCCGCGTTGGGTATATTTACAATTCAAGAAGATTCTTATCCAATCAGAGGCCACCATTTGCATGTTTGATATTCGTTCCTGTCCGTTAGATGTATTCTTGTCCAATCAGAAGTCTCCATTTCAGAAAGTGCCATCTGAACCGTTTATTCTAATCATCGTCGGGCAGGCCAGGATACCGTTGAGGCAACATATCCTCAGATAGTTGTTTGCGCATTCTGAGTATCTATCAGTGCGTGGGTGAATACTTTCATCCGATGGAGGTGGTGGTCAGTTTAACCACGAAGAACGCAACATTGGTCAATATCTCCATTATCCACTTGGTGTTACAATTCAAGAACACTCTTGTCCAATTAGAGACCACCATTTGCATCTGTCATATTCGTTCCTGTCCGTTAGATGTATTCTTGTCCAATCAGAAGTCTCCATTCCAGAAAGTTCCATCTTCGGCCATGTTCGCTTTGAACCGTTTATTGTAATCATCATCGGGTAGCCCAGGAAACCGTTGAGGCAACATATCCTCAGATACATGTTTGTGCATTCTGAGTATCTATCAGTGCCTGGGTGAATACATTCACCCGATGGGAATATTCCGTAGTTTGGTCACGAAGAACGTAACATTGGTGACCCTCTCCACTGTCCACTTGGTGTTGGGGCGTTGTTGTTGGGCCCATTTCAAGGGATCCACGGTGTCCAGTTTCTCCAGCATCGTCTGTAGCGACACTCGGTTAATGATGGTAAACGGTTGGTCAAATACCTGGATGTTACTGCTCGGGTAAAAGTATCGGACTTGGTCTGTCTCCTTATGCCGCAGCACATAGCCAAACGCCAGATTTAATTTGAAGGACGTAGCTTGATCTTTGAAGATGGCTTCCACGTAGCTAGGTAGACGGGCGAGGTCGGTCAGTCGAAAATTGTAGATATCTTGAATAGGGCGATGACGGTAGAAACAGTGCCGTATCATGGACCAGTGGCGCCGATAAATGTCACTCACTGGCTGGGCGTCCTGCAAGAGATCTCTAGGAACAGTTATGGGCTCGTCCAGAAAATGTTCGATGTTGTCAGGCGTATGACTCGAAACCGTAACGGAGGGGTCCGGCTGGATATCCAGGCCCTCCTGGACCGTGGGTATAGGCAGGCTCTTCGTCATCGCATCACCAGTGGCGTTCGTCTCTCCGGGTTCATCTTCACTGGGTCTGACCTTCCGCGGCTTCTCTTTAGTGGAAAGTTGTCGCCCAAACCGTAGAGACGGGGCATGCATCAAACGTTGGTGCTGTCTAAACCG